>JAWWEE010000018.1:8888135-8905209 GCA_035221455.1 Xenops minutus | reverse complement strand
CAGGATTTCCTTTGTAATCTACTTCAATGTAGGTAAACTTTAACAGGAAACATTGGATTGTAAGGGATAACCATTCTCTTCAGCTTCAGCTAGAGAGTTGAGAACATATAGGAATAATTACAAACTAGTATTTCACTTTCCAATTTCTCCTCCTCTGTAGATAATCAATTATATATAAACCATATTTCACAGTCCTTGTAGCTTCTGGTATGACACTGGGAACCAGCCCCACAAATGTACATATTTGCTGTCTGCTGTTTTGAACTTTGCCCCATGGATTTTGTGCTTCTCCCATGACACTCCATGTACACCACACAGTAACTCGGTTGGATCCATAAGAAACATGGAAAGCTCTGCACCTCACTGTCCCTTCCCTGTGTGCTGCTCATGGGCATGGATAGTCAGACTGGGAATTTTTGCCCCTCTAATATGAAAAGCTGCTGTCAGGGTTTGTGATCTGGTCCCATAACATCTTAGAACTATTCAGAAATAGAATAAAAATATTTTTGACATTGTAAAAGAGAATGAAACAACATAATGGATTTTGAGGTAAAATGAACTGCTGAACCAAACAAAAAAAATCCATCTCTTTTTAGTCAAAATCACTAAGATTACACAAAATGTGAGAGGCTTAAGTTTTCTCCCGTGAGAGGAGAACTTTCAGGTGTTTATGTAGCTTTATGGAAATGGTTCTATAACAATGCTAAATATATTCTGAGGTGAAATTTTCTGTTTCTCTGAATTAGATCTTAAAAGCATTTTTATGGGAACATTTTCTTCCTTTTTTTTCCCCTCTCTCTGCTTTGAAGAAGATAAAACAATTACACAAAACAAACTGATTAAATGGATTGTTTGGGGGTTTTTCTTAACCAAAGATGAGAATTTTTTTGCTTGATTCTTATGCAAGAATTGCTCAAGAATGTTTCCCATAAATAATGTCAAAGTGGCTTGGAGTAGGTATAAAGTAAATAAAATGGCTGACAAAAGACTGAATGTTAGAATTTGGGCAAGAAAATTCCAGGCATGACTCTGCTGAGGAGTTGAGACTTTCACTTCAACAATCTTTGTACTTTGATTTTTATTTTTTTTTTTTTAAAGTGAAAAGGAAAACTAAAAACACTTACCATTTCCGAATATCTAACCCCCAGTGTTTAAGTGGGAGTCTGAACCTTAGAGCAGAGTCACAGAATGTTGATTGTTTTAACTTTGTCCCAGAAAACAAACTTATTGTTACCTGCAACTTTTTTATATATTTTAATGCCTGTCAGCTCTTCTACTATAAGTTTAAAACAACTCTCACAAAAGCCTTATTATGGTATTATTTACAAATATGCTTCTTGTTAAAGCAGCTTAGTCTAGAACTAGAAGGAATTAAATGTCATAAATTTGCATGAACTAACTGGTGTCAGGATTTAAATGAGGATATATTTGGCCTGTAATTTTTTGTACTGCTGTAGTAATTCTGCAAAAGCCTCTGGAGCATGATGTTCAAAACTTAATTATATCTAGATCATTCTATTTGCTGTAAGATTTGCAACAAATTACATAACCTTTGAAACAAATGATATAAATGTATGAGAATAAGCATATTCCATATTCCCTATATTTTGGGTGATACGTTACCTAAATGAGTGAAGAAATTCCTGATGTTTAAGTTTTTAAGACCTTACAAAAGTATAGCTATATTCTTCTCAACTGAAGTCAAATGAAGATTAGCTTGAAAATATATACTTTTCTATCATAAAGATTAACTGCTGGAGCCATTTTTGCTGTTGACAATGGCAGGTTTGTCATCCCTTCTTCCAAGATGCCACAGATACTTTGGATAAGTCAGACATTGTTTTTTATTTTCATGTTGACCAGATCTAATCTGGGCACTGATGTGATTGTTACCAACACAGGGACCTTAAAGAAGTCATGCACAATCACCAATATTAAAGTAGGGAGGAAAAAAATTTTAAAAATCGGGACAAATGAAATAACTTGCATTGGTTAAATCACTTAGCCTGTCATTATTTTACACAACCAAATACAGTGCTGGCCATAATCTGCTGCCTTTCAAGTAGGAAAAAATACATTACTTATGCAGAGAATGTTTCTAATGTAACAAAGAGAAGGAATAAAAATGCCTTACAACAGTTTTATTAAAAACAAATTCCCACAGTAAATACATATACACTCTTGTACCATGGTGAAACAACCAAAGACATCACTGTTAAGTGCTATGGGAAGTACTTATAAATTACTTGAAATAAAAAACATTGTTGCCTGGACATCAGGGTTGAAATGCTGCAGTTTGTAATAAATTAACACAGAACTTCACTTCCCCTCCTCTAACAAAGCAGCCATTTGTCTGAATAACCCACATTCAGCTGTGAGTTATATTTTCACAACTGCAACTGCATTCATTTGCAAATCATTCTCCAGTTTTAATGCTGAAGTTTTAAATACCTTAAGAACTAATAAATAAAGCAAAGTAGAGCAAACAGTTGGCTTGTAGCCTAAAAACTGGCCTAATTTCTGGGGGGTTTTCTTTCTTCTTTTTTCTCTTTCACAGTAATTTTGTACATGTCTGACATTTCTTTAAGCTGTGTTTTGTTTTTAGTCTGAATGTTTTTTCACAATATTTAAATTTAGTGAGAACATTTCATATTAGCAGGAAAAATAGACTATAGTTATTCAGGTTTGAATATTAAAAAACTCCTAAGTATTTCATTCCTTGACTAGTTTCAAATAATCTTTGAGTTACCTTGAGATTTTTCCGTTGTAAATCCCTTTTGTCTCTTGAAAACAGGTTTCTATTTGTATTGATCTTGAGCTTTTTGTAAGTTTTACTCTGGAGTATTAGTCTCTTATTTTCCTAGTTTAATTTTAAATATAAATTAGAGAGCTATTTACTATAAAGGAATCTGTTTTCATTACATATTGGGTAAAAATAAATGTGATACTTTATGGGTATTTAAATAAACTCTTCAAAGTAGTGTGATAGAAACATTTTAGTTCTGAGGTTATTTTCCCGCCATTATTGAAAGCTGGTTTCTATAGATAGAATCTTAGGCTTTGTTCCGCTTATTCGTTTTGTTTTGAATAAATTCCTGTGGACATGCCTGAAAGGGTTGGTAGTCATTTTCAGGAAGTGAAATTTAGGGAACAAAGTTCCTTGCAGAGACTACTTGGGTTTAGAATTGATCAAGTTTTCATAAAAAAGGATTTGAAAGACTTCTAAAATCTCTTTTCTCCTTTTGTGAGGGTAGCCCATCTGCATGGTGAAGGGTTTCTTAGTGTAAACAGTGCCCCATGAATAGAAGCATACAACTCTAATGCAAAGCCTTAATTTACAAAAATATCTTGTGTTCATATTAGTTCTCATTGTATCCATTTCTTCAGCACTGAGTATCAAGGTCAAATATTTGAAACTATTTCTTTTAACTTCAACTGCTTATTTTTGAAACATTACAGCAGCTTTCGAAGAAAAAAAAAAAAAAAACGTTGTCTGAGTTCCCTTCTGTCCATCCTGCTCCCATTAAATGCATGTGAATCACTGTACACACACCAGACACCTGTGTGCTTAAAGCTTTGAGATCATCCCATCTCTCTGCAGCTCTAAGGACACAGATAGCAGTGTCTTGCCTCACGTAACATCTATGCTAATCTGAGAGTGAAGGAGGCAGTTCTACATACCTCTTCCCTTCTACCCTCCGTTTAATTTAGAGACAAACGTCTTCTTGCTGATGCAATTTAAAGCTATTTGTTTTTTCCCATCGGCAATAGAAAATTATCTATATTCTGCTAAACCAAATGGAGAAGATAAAAATAAAAATACCTAGCTGACAAGGTGGGAAGAGTAGAGACTGCTACTTTTGAGATGAGATTACTTAGGTTGCCTTAGCTGTGACGTGAAACTGCTCCCTGTGAGATACATTGTGGAATTGAAGATGGGTTGAGAAAGGGAATTCATCTTTGAAACTGGGCTTATAGGTATAATGCTACAATTTCTTGGGTGTTTCTGTAGTCCCTCTATTGAAGAAACGGTCTGCAACTCTTCAACTAACAGCTTATTTATGTGCTTATTTATTTCTAAGGGAAATTGAATCTGTTTAGCCATCCATCCTACTACACTGCCTCTGATAATTCCAGTTACGGTCTAAGCTACCTTAAGGAGGCAGTATTTTTAACTAGAGGAAGAGAAGGGTGTGCAGGTGCCCTGCTACATCCATGCAGAACAGATACCAGTATGCAGAATGTGCAATGTGCCATGTGTACCCAGTACCACTTTAACTTGTGCACCAGGAATGTGGGATACAATTATTAGGTGTATACTACAGAGTCAAGCCTTACTTACCTAATGAAACCAAGTCATTCCTTCAGTTCAAACAACGTTTTTGAAAATAAGTAAAGGCTTGCCTATGAAATCTGTGAGGACTTTTCCTATTGCATGCTGTTACTCAGGGGAATAAAGCCCCTGATGTGCACCTTTCATAAATTCTTAGTGATCGCTAATATGGAGTTATCAGATTGCAAATACACTTTCCTTACACAGGTGAATGTTCATAACAACCAAAAATTGAGTTCCTTTTATTTGAGAGAGATTTGTATGAGGATAAAAAAGATTGGGGTTAAGATTAAGAGGTAATAATGTGACAGGCTTTAGCTAAGACAAAATCACTTCCCTAGTTAGCAGAGTAATTTCAGCAATACATCTTCTGTAATTTTTTTTAATCACTTAGTGATTACTTGTGTGGTGCTATTTGATTCATTGGCAATCAGTACCTGATTAAGATCCTATGCTTAGGCCATCATTGCTTTTCAACAGCCCACCCATATGGTGTTAGTGTTGAGCCAGTGCAAATCCCTCAGCTTAGCACTGTATATTCTGTTAAAGAAGACTACATGAAATGCTGACATTAGCATATGTTCTCCTCTTATTCTGTTGACCTTTATCCATGGCATTACACTAACACTGGATCTTTGGAGTTGGTCCAGTAAGAAATTGAGTTGAAATGATAAAATTAGCCATCTGTCTATTAAAAACTTTACTGAGCCAGCAAGTTAGAACAAATGAGCACAATGATGCAATGAAATGTAACTATCACGTATTAGGTTTACTTTAGGTTTGACTTTCTATGTGTTTTCTTTTCTCTCAAGTATGAATGGTCTTTCATTGGGAATTCTTATGAGAGAACATACATGTTTGATATGAGTCTGTGTTTAAATTTATTAGGTATTAATTTTTCTTTCTATGTGTTATTCCCACTCGATATTCTGAAAATCTCCCTCTGGTCATTAACAACAAAGCATTTTTTAAAATGAAATTAATCATATAAACTTGATATTGCTGAGATTTTTCTTAAGGATGGCTGAGATTTTCTTTTCACTCTGGTTTCCTTTTCCGTCTAGTTACTGTGATTTTGATTCTGGAAGTACTGCTGAAATACATAGCTTAAAACATGTTTGGAATAATGACAATTAGTTGTTCAAGAGCTTGAACGTTTTCCCTCTTTGGTTGCAAGGTCTCTGCTAAAAATAGGAATTACAGTAGCTTGGGCCATAAAGAGTCTAGTGAAGCATTTTTGAAAAATAATTCATTTGCTAATTAACAAAATGGTGTTTGTTTATTTACAGTACATAAAATGTTTCTATCAGGAAACAGCCTGCTAATACCCTGCCACCACCCTGCTGTGCTGACAGCAGAACATCTGCAGTTTAATTTAATACATTTACTAAATGAAGTGGGTAAATAAAGGGATGCTAAACAGCTACTTCCCAGCCTCTGATATTTTTGCTTCTCTCCAGAGGTCAGAAGCACTGATAAATGATTCCTCATCTTTCCCTTTGCTGCCTTCACAAGAGGCTCCCAAGTGCCAACACTGTTCCAAAGGGTGCAATTGTGATTGATGAAATTGCATAGGCCCATCATACCTCACTTTATCTGCTCATCTATCTCTTTAAATGCTCTCTATGTTACTGTCAGGGATTGTTTTACTCAGAATATTACTTTATGCCTTTCTGAATATATATTTTTTTTAGTGTGGCATGTGGTGACCAATCACAGCAAATGGAATAAGTGAAGAATGAGGTTGTGGGTTTTGCCCAAATTCTGGACTAGTGAAATCTCATATCAGTAGGTCAACAATTTGGTCCCAGGGAGCAGTGTGATTACTTTTATTTTCTTAAAAGCATGTTATTAATTTTGGGTGATTGCTTCTTTCCCTCCCCCCTTTTTCTTTTATTTTTATAAAAGTCTTTTCATTTTCTAATTAAATGGATTTAATGGATAATTTGACAATTTTTTGAGACAGTTCTTTTAGCTTAAGTCACTCTTGATTACTCATCCTGTTCCAGGCTTTATGTAGGTAGATGATAAACCCAGAGGAAGAAAAAAGTTTGTTTTAATACCATACCCAAAGGTGGATATTTTATTAAATATGGTGGTACTTGAAACAAAGATGTCTTTAAAATGTTCATCTTTGCCTCATCCTTTTTAACCCAAATCCAGTTTGTCAGATGAGTGTCAGAAACAGCTGTAACAGAAGCATTGAATTGGGTAGTAAGAAGTGCTTAAGCCACTGCTTCTTGCTAGAATAATTCATGATTTTATGGCTTGAATAAGAGATTTTTAGAACATTATTCATGAGCTCTAGGACAAAACATAGAAGAGAATGCAGTTTTCCTCCTTTTCAATTCCACTCCTGTTATTAAGTGTTCAAGTCTGAGGTTAGGAGTCTAGTTAAGAGAAGAGTCCTTGTCTGAAGTAGTACCTTCACTGCCATGTGGCTGAATCATGTTAGTTCCACATTTTAATGGCTAAAGTCAACAAAATAAAATTTAAAATTTAAAAATAACTTGGAAAATTAACAATGTATCTTAAGTGGATGCTGAAAATACTGTTCTGTAGATACTAAGTGGATTAAGCTAATAATATATGGGTTTGCAATAAGAGTAATTTTAAAAAAAATTATTGGAATGCACAATATCTGATTCTGAAAGTGCAAGTTAGTGTGTTTTTCCTCCCTCCCATTAATCAGAGAACTTAGCAGGCTTATGAAAGAGGTGTCTGTTCTTGATAGATGCTGAGCAGGATGAAGGAAAGTATTTTTTCATCAACTAATACTATTCTATTTAAATGTAGTTATGAGTAGTATTGGAATAATTAAAGAGTATATCTTATGTCAAAAATATATTGGATGCCACTACCAGCTCATGATTAATCCTTGTGTGCCTCCAGAGGTATGTGTGTTTCATGGCAAAGTGGAGCTGAGGAGATGAGAAAACAGCAACACTTTCCTTGCTGCTTCTTTGAGCTTCCACTTTGAGGACTCTCCTTTACATTTAATACATAAAGATCTCGTGAGCGGTTGTTTTCTAGGAGGCCTAATGATTCAGGACTCACACCAGCATGGCCTTTCCTTTGGCTGCCACCACTTACAAACCCTGCCCCCGGGCAGTTTGGTCCCTTGGTAGAGAGTAGGCCCATCAAGTGTGATACTAGAGCAGTGCCCTATATTGACTTGTTAGATACGGAACTTCCCTGAAAATGAATGGCACCCTGAATCAAGTAGAGAGTGTTTGGTAAGAATGTCTATTCTATTGCTGGAGCATCTGTTTGTCAGAGCAAAAATAAAAGTTAATTAATAGCAAAACCTGATGTTTACACATTCATACCAAAGAAACTATTTAATTCAGACTCTTTTGTGCACACACATACCTATTTCAAAGATTCTCCAAAACATGCATATACATTCTTTTTTTTATTTTAAGGAAGTGCATAAAAGTTTTCTAACTATGCTTTGAACTTATTCATAAGATTTTTATGTGTCTACCTGGAGCAGATTTGAAATTGCTTTTTATAAAATATGCTGCATTTATAAAATGCGTTTTTGGATGCCTTTTTATTTTTCAGTGTTTTTATCAGCCCCAATTTGAGATTTCATAGAGCCTGGGGAATTTACAAAGGAGCCAACTCAGAGTAAACTTAAGTCACAGATATTGTACATACAATAGTCTGTCTGCTGACGCCAAGCCTCACTTTCCTCCTCCACTAATAAAAGCCAGTAACAGTTGTCTGATCTTTTGCATCAAAGACAGTGTTTATGAAGTGCCCTATATTGTTATCTTAAAATATACATATAATTCCTGCATTAAAAGCATGAAGAATTATGAATCAACATTTCATACTAAATTGTACACAGATTTGAGGACTGAAATAATATGTTTCATTCATGAATACTGGATCTTCAAAATAGAAGCACCCATGAAACAGGCTTCCCTCTGACTGATGGCATGTACTTGCCTGATTGATCTTGTGTGTATGAGCGTCTCCAGTATTTTGAAAATTTAAATAATAATATTCCTTAGTTTCCCTGTTCACAGTTTTTGGGATATTGGATTCCAATTTAAGTGGGGTCCAGCTTTTTGCATAAACAGTTTTCAGCTCAGAGTCTTCTGATTTTCCATGGAGAAACAGAAAAGACTGTGGGACTGTTATTCCAGCAGTGTATTGCAAGGCTTTGGGATCACTTAGACCACCTGGAAGTAAGGAACTCCTGACCAGTTGGAACCATTCAGTCTGGCTGGCAGGTGACTTTATCCTGAAGTTCTCAAGAGTGCGGACTGTTCTCTGGGCAAACTGTCTCAGTGGCTGGAGTCAATTCCAGGCTGAACTTGGAGTCCTCCTGCCCACAGTGGACAATGTGCATGCTCCAAGTTTGCCATGGGAGGGAACTTTGGGAAGGGACTGTCAGGGCACAGTCTGGCAGCTGCAGCTGCAGGATCCCAAGGAGAAAGGAGCTAAGAGTGGCCAGCACTGGTGTTTCTGGGCATTCCCAGTGCTGGAGTAGCTCAGGATCGGAGGGGTTACAGGTAAAGCCTTTGCTGTGAAGTGAACCATGTGTTCCAGGTGCTTTCTGTCCTCATGGAGGTGGTTTGTCTGTAGGAATGTCATATATCAGCTCCTGGAGACACCTGCATGCACAGCAGGTTTGAAGAGGATTCTATGGATGACAGCAAAAAAAAAAATCAGTAGTTTATTTCAAATATTATTTTTTGTTCTTCCACGGCAAATCTTTAAAACACAGTCTGAAGGACTTTATTCTCTGGATACTTCAAGTTACAGTAGATATCTAGATTACTTCTCTTTGGATGGTTTTTCCTGGTAAATACCAATCGACTGGGCACAGTCATTCTTGGCACCCAAAGTAGTGATCAGTTCAGGTTGAATTTGGTGAACACATTCAAGTAAGAAAAAAAACTTACTGAAATACCAAAATGTTGAGTAAATTCTCTGGTATATTCAAAACTAAGATTTGCCTGCATGTGACAAAATGCATGAGAACAAGTTGTAACATTGTCAATTTTTTTTATGTTGAAGTAGGTGGCTGGTGTTATGGTACATGCAGGAGCAATGTTTGTGAGGAACTGAAGTAAATGGCAAGGAGGAATTGCAGCTTTAGACATCCCGTTGGCCTCATCCAGAATAAAGGCTTTGAGCTTTCATCTGACACTTCTCCAGACTGTCCAGGACAGTCTTTATGAATGGACTTTGTGAATTTGCCTCCATCCCTTTATTTCCAACCTGCATATGCCTTTATTTTTTACAAGTGATTAAAATGTCTTAAAGAACACATTTAATTTTGTGCCAAGTGGACCTTTTGGTTTTTTGTTTTTTTTTTTAGTTTGTTGTAGCTTTTTTTTGTTTAACCCTGATTTTAAAAAAAAAAAAAAAACAAAAAAAAAACCACACAAATCCTAAAGCTTTTTCAGGACATTTTCTTTTCTTTCTGAGTGTCAAGCGGGACAGCTGCAGTAAAAGGAATCTAAAATTTATTTGCTTGAAATTGTAGTTTGCATTCAAGGTGGAATAGAACTACAGTTTTGGAAAGCTTGCTCCTCATTTACTTTGGTAATCACAATATATAAATAAGTTATTTTGAATAGACTTCAATGTAGATCCATTCTGAAATTATATACTCATTTATAGTCACAAATGTTTTAAGTGCTGAACAAGTTTGGCAGTGATTTCAGAAAAATCTTTCAGAAGCTGTAATATTTTTGCCAAAGTTCTGCAAGATCTCCAAGCACTTGCCTGAGCCAGAAGGGTCATCAAACACCACAGGACAAATTAAAATAAGAGAAACTAATGTGAATGAGGGGGGGTGGGGAATGTCTCTTGCCTTTCTGTTTGTAAAATATTGAATTGGGAAATATTTTATGAACAAGGGATAATGGGGAGCAGAGGGATAAATCTAGGAAATGTATGGTGCTCCCTGGGGTATTGCAAAACAGCTATCCTTGAGTGTATTTCCCAGCTAATTTCTGGGCTGCAGAGTTTTTGGGCTATCAGCGTTTACTGAAATGATTTACTGTTTCAGTGTATGATCTTAGTTCTTTCATTTTCATCATGGTAAATGTAGGTTTTTTTCCTTAGAATGATTTTAAAAACACACCTAGAGGTAGAGGATGACTTTGATCTATTGGTATCTATTCAGTATAAAAATTCACAAAGTACTTAAATTTGCTCGAATATGGTATTCCTGTTTCATAGCTTATGTTATAGTTTACTTATGTCTTAGTCATTTGCATCAATTAAATTGAGTTGGAATATTTTTCTCCTCCTACTTTAGCCCTTTATCTTCAGCTGTCAACATGCATATGCCAGTCAGCAGTGTAGCTGTCAAAGCTGACATCAACATCTGTACTTGTATTTTTCTAGTGTCTGTCTTAATTCTGAGTATTTCTTAATGTTTGTCTTGCTGCTAATAAAAGGATTTGTAAGGAATTCAATTTCTACTACCCCATCTTTAGGGGCCAGTGGAAAATGGGTTTTCACTTTGGAAACCCGACTTCAGCAGTTGCTGTGTTCCTATCATTAGGATCAAATTCTGGAGGGTTGTAAGCTTTTAGTAGGTTTTTTCCTTGCCATCAAGAAATTCTTGCTTCACTAAGGTTAACAAAAAAGAATATGTGTTTCAACTTAACCAGTTATGCCATAATTTCATATTCCCTATAATTCAGCTAACACAAAAACTGTGATATTTCTTCTGAAAAGTAAATTTGGAGAACATGTGGATAGGCAAAGCTGTTTACAGAAATCTTCATAGTAGTGCTGAAATGAAGTTGTGAAAACATGATTGCTCAAAATATATCCAAGTGACACTCTTTCATTGAAATGAAAAACTTCCTCATTTGCCTGAATGGGTTCAGTATTTCTGTGCTTTCCAGATCACTGAATAAAAAATGAAACTTTTCAAACTTATAATTCTTCATGTACAGATTAGGAGAAAATTGTGGAAGCAGTTCAGCAATAAGGCTTTTATAAATAAATAAAAAGCACCTAATTTTCAGAGCAAATGAGAACGTATGATGACTGATGTACTCTTAATGAGTACCGAAAAGCTTCCAGTGTAAATAAACAGATGGTAAAAATACTTAAATTACAAATTTTTCAAACCACAAATACCTAAGTCACAGCTCTGTGCTACAGATTTCAAAGAAAAACTGCATCCAGCTTTTCCAGCTTTTAAACATTTTCTTCCTCTTCAGAGGGAGATAATAAATTGGTACTTACCTCATAGGAAGGTTTTGAAGTTTATTGAATATCTCAGGTTTTGAAACCTGAAAAGTGCTCTGGTGTGGTAGATATTAGTAATGCAGGAAGTTTGTGAGGATTTGTCAGAAGAAAATAATTTTGAATGTAATAACTGGAAAAGCAAGTTGTGTCCATGTGAGCTCTGGACTTGGGGTTATTTTATTGGCCACCAGAGTTACTGTTACAGTGACTGTAGAAGAGTGTTGGGAGACACAGATATTTGCATGAAATGCATCTCACTGTATATATTAATCCCCTTATATATAATAAGGGGATATAATCCCTTATAATATATAAACTTATATATTAATAAGTTACTGCATGGCTTCATGCTAAAGGTAGCTCATAAAAAAGTCACATACACTTCAGAAAATAAAGGCAAACCTGTGAGACATGGATACATTTTGGTTTATCATTAGATCTATACTGATCCTCAATGCAAAGAGAAAATTGAAAATACTCTTAGTAGAATTTAGGAATCAAGTTTAGAATCAGTTTTAGAAGCTGAATCCTATTCCAGACTTTCCGATCTTCTCTTGGCACTGATGAATATCCACCAGTGCACCTCAGAAACATCTGTGCTTCCCTCGCTCATAGCTAGATACCCCAAACAGCCTGTTGTGAAAGATTCAGTACCACCTTTGGCTCCCAGCAGGAAAACTCTCTGAATTGCTCTTGGTAATAGCTCCAAATCTGCAGCCCCGACAGGTATTTTTAGGTCTGTCTTGCAGACATATCAGCTCCCATACACTTCAACTTCTTTGTCTGGAGTCACTACAGCTCCAGACATATCATTGAAATGGGGTATAATTGTGGTCTCATGCCTTCTCAATCCACCCACCAATCTCAACTGCCTTAAAGGAGCCTCCTGCTGTGCTACAGGGAACATTTAGAGCCTTTCTGAGCACAGCAAACTTGAACTGTGGGTTGTGCTTGAATTTAAAGACTACCTTAGAAGGAGGAGGAGTGAAGATATGTTGTGAAATCTCTTCTTTAGCACAATATGACTTATAATAGTGGGATACTTCAAGCTATGAATTTCATTGGAAGTGTCTGATTTACGCTACTTACTGCTCTAGCATTTTGAATTTTCAGTATATTCTGTCATTATGGGATGAATGGTAAGATGTTATAAGGCTGATTAATAGTATAATAGAGTTCTGAACTGTACTGTTATAAAAGTGAGTAGGGTTTTGCAAGAAGTAGGGAAATGATCCGATAAGCAGCACTTAAATGTTCAAAGAGAACTTTACCAAAAAGGGCAAGGGAGAGGAGGAGTACAGTCTCTTTCTCTGCTTCATTTAGATCATGACTGTGTCCACACTAGAACACCAGAACATTTATTCCCATAAATAATCCCTTTGAACTCAGTACAGCTGGTAATTGAAGTTTTGTGTACAGGCTGCATGCAACTTCATGGGGCAGCTGCTGGTTATCTCATGCAGTTTCAGTTTTTTCCTTTCAACAACTTCTAGGTGCTTTATAGATGACTCCCAATAAAATGGGAAAGGAGAAGAAAAGAAGGATTAATAAGGGGGGTGGGAAGTCTAGAAAGGAAACTGAGATAGGGAGTTTTGTCTTATTTTTACTACTTTTGTGCAGCCCAAAGGATAAAATCAGCAAGACTGGAAACTTTTTCAACTGGTGCTGTATTTTCACATTTAAAATACAACTTCTAATCTTCTCTAGCTGTTGAAAGATGTGGTTCTGGCTGGCTCCTTGCTTCTAATCAATGAATAAAGTGCAAATACCACCAAGTCTGTCTTTCATCATGCAAGTGAAAAATCTGTGTGGTCACTCTAACACATCTTACTAGAGAGCAGCTGGGATACAATCCGTGCTTTGGCAAACTGAAGTTTTTTTAACTTCTGGAATAGAGCTGGTTGAATTGTTGGCTTTTTGCAATACAAGATTTTATGACTTTTTTTAATATAAAACAGAAGATAAAAGTGAAACAATGCAAAATAATGTATCAACCTGATAGAATATTCTATTGCATAGTTTCAAAAAATATTTCAGACTGTTCAAAAAGCTTTTCCATCCATTTATATTAAATTTGAAGAAAACAGTTTTAAAGTCAGAAAAATATCAGCTATAAATCAATGCACTTAGTATAGACAGCAAATGGACAATAAGTGAATAAAGTTTTCGGAAACATTTAATGTATAGAAGTCCTCATGGTTTATATCAACTCTGTGTCAATCAAATAAGGCTGAGTACTTGTTGGAACAGTATAATATGAGAGGGAGCGAGTACAAACATGAAAATAAGCTGTAAACTAAAGGGGTAAAGGGACAATATGTGTTTTTCCAATATGGAAGATTTACTTAAATTTATCTCTTTAGGATGTTTTTAGAATTACAGCCATGAACAAAAACAAGAAACAGCAGTAGTAAATGTAAGATGTCTTACAGAGATTGCAAGTAGTCTGTTACAACTAAAACTGAACTATTTTTCTCATGAAGTATTCTGTAGAAACAAAAACATACGGAAATAATTAAAAGAAAATATTTACTTTGGTAAATGAGTTCATACTCATTGTGTGAGCAATCAGGTTATTTAGCTTAAATGGCACAAATGCACATAGAGAATCAAATTATGTCTGTCCAAATTTTTTACAGAAATAATAGCAGATGAGCAAAACTAGGAAAAATATCAAGTAATTTAGTTGTAATGAATATTCTCAGCAATAGAAGTGCCTAAACAGAAAAATGCTTTTCTCCTCTGAAGATAAGGGAACATCTACTTCCTACTGGAGGTAAATTGCCTCGGTGCAGAAACCCACTGTGCTCAATGCTAATATTTCCATATGTTTCAATGGCCTTTAATTAATGCCATAATTTTCAGTTTGTCTGTCTGAATCCCTTTATCAGCCAGTGGTTCTTTGTAGCTCCTCAGTTTATAAAGGTTTTTCAAATTTAAACTAGAAAGATAGCATTTGTTTAGATCCCCCATGGCATTAATGGCAGTTCAGCTCACAACATAGATTCAGCTTTAATTCTGAATTTGCCCAGTCATTGTGGGTCTGTTTGCTGGATTAGGGGAGCCAGGACTCCCAGCTTTGACCTCCCGTGGCTTTAGCTAGGCTAGTCCTAACTTCAGCCAGGACACAAATGTGAAGGAACCCTCTCAGAGGAGCTGTATTTAAGGCAACAAAAATGTCAGCATCACATCAGTCAGAATGTGTCTTGTTCTTCATAGTTTGTCCCTTAAATATCTTCACATCTCTCCCAGGCAGTGATTGCTTCTTTGTGTGGGTGTATGTGAGATTAGAGGGGGTAGTCACTACAGTAATGCAAACAATATTAACACAAAATTTAAAGTAGAAAACTATGCTGTGATACAGACTAGGGGAATTCAAAAACAACGGTTCTAAAAGAATACACTTAAATTACTCCTCTAATAATACATCAGTGGTTACATGCAATATAGACTGGGTAAATGCACATTCTGTTCTCCCTTGCCTGAATTTAAATCTAATGCAAAATTGACAGATCCATTCATGCCCATGAAATTAAATCCAAAAAGGTTAGCATAAGCATTAGGTTTAATGATCACTGCATAATATAATTAAAAGATGATGTTTCTTGAATATCAGATTTTCTGTATGCATGTTTATTTGGAGTTTTTAATTGAAAATAAACAAAATCAGAGTGTAAAAAAAGTAGAAAAGATGTGTGAAATGTAATGATAATGGTTGACTTCTAAACAGCCATGGAAATTACAGTCATCTTATGTGTGGGACAGGAACAAACACCTCTTAATTGCACTTCATTATAACGTACCTTTCTCTTCTCAGTTGTATATATTAATTATAAAAATCATGTTTCAGAGACGAAAAGCTGTACAATAGGGTTTTTTTTTTTCTTTTCCCTCCCTCCCTTATGCTGTCTGCAGCAGGATGGAAGAACAATATCAACTGTCATCCACAGGAAGAGCTTAAGAGCTCTCAAAGACAAATCATAAAAAGAATGAAAGGCTATTATAAAAAAAGGAGGAAAATGCTTTGATTTTACAGATTTGCTACTTATTAATGTTTAAGGTTCTCTCTTCTTTTTAAAAATATCTTCTCATATTGTTTTGTATGTGTTATGTGCAGGTACATCACTTTTTGATGACTGTATCACATGACACGTGGATTACATAGATCATTATTAGCAGATGGAGGTTGAGGGGATAAGATAGGGGAAGACACTGTAGCAGCTCTCTAGGGCTTGGATTGGTACTGTGAATAAGTTGTAGAAAATTTGGACATTAGTTTCATGACACAAAGCAACACTGTCTAGTGAGGGGTTTTTGTTTGGTTTGGTTTTCTATTCTGTTTCATTCTTCATTTTCCACTCCATTTCATAGTTAAAGACCCTTGAAAGAAAGGACATATTTGTCTTATCTGTTTTGTGTTTACCTGGCACCAAACTTTTCTGTGGCTGTAGATTGCTTTCTTGGTTTGGATTTTCAGTTGTGCTGTTTCCTATATGATTAGCCATGATGTTTCCTTAAAACATGCATTCCAGCTTATAAAACTGAATATTCTCAATTGTTTGGTTCAGACTAGGCGCTACCTTACTAATGAAGATTTTGTAACTGCCAGATGTAGTCTTACAGTGTAACTAACCATTGGATGAAACTTGTTATGCTAATACTTGGATGATAAAGCAGTGAGTAATTTTCTGGCTGCTCAGCTTTTATTATCTATCCTCTTGAAGTTTTTCCTGTTTATTCCATTCTTTTTCCATTTCACTCTAAATCTGGGGTATGGTTTCCTGGAACAGGAGTCTGTGATACTGGATGTCTCAGGTGCTCCTTAAGCCTAACATTTTGTTTCTCCTAAGCCTTACAGCATCTCCTGCAGCCTCTGTGGATCTTACAGATGCAGTGTCTCTGACAGAGTTAGACACTACCCATGGCTTTTTATTGTGTGCATGGCCTGTTGTTGTATGTATTGTGTGTATAACATATATATTCTTGAGGGAGATGCGGGGGGTGGAAATCATTAGTGACTATGACTATTAATGATTCCTGAAAAGGTAGGTGCTCAGAGAGATCAAGTTGTTTAAATTACACTCTACAGTTTTCTGTATGTGCCTTCCAAATTTCAAACTGCATTGCCTTCATAGAACAAAGAAAGGGAAAAACATTCCTATCTAAATGGCACATTTGTTACTTCGTGCATTCCTGGAGGTGGGTTCTGGCTTCTGTCAGTTGAAGTTTTCCTTCTCATATATTCAGATTTCAGCTGTTGCTGTTTCAGATAGATGAGGTAACTCCTCTCAAAACTGCAGTAGCCTTTACTAGACCTTGTGTTTGTTCTGTGGCAGAAAAATCCTCCACATGCAAGAACTTCAGGCTTATCAGATTGGATCTAGAATAGGTATGAAGGACATAGGTACTATTTATAGGTACTATGCTCAGAACACAAACTCCTACTTTACCATTTGTCATACTGAGGAAACCTCTTTTTTGTTGGGGGGGGGGGGGGGGGGGGGGGGG
>JAWWEE010000018.1:8869317-8888125 GCA_035221455.1 Xenops minutus | reverse complement strand
TTTTTTGTGCTCCCCGGCCCCCCCCCCCAAAAAAAAAAAAAACAAAACAACCAGTTATTAGTGCAAAAGGTGATAACTATCAAAGGTATGACTCTCCTTCTTCTCTCATGAACAGTTGCAGCTTGCTTATTGTTTCAATGGATTGGTCAAATTATCAAAAATAAAATAAAGAGTAGAAAAGAAAGATGAATGCTTTAAAGAACTGTTTTGCAGGAGCTAGACTGCAAAGCAGGAGCTAGACTGGTCCACAGACCATCCTGGGAGGACAACAAATACATTATGTCTTTTTCTTCCTGTCATGTGCAATTCCATAAAGCACCATATGCTCCTCTGAATGTATTTGTTTCATTCTTACGATTAGAAACTCTTTTTAGTCTGTATTATGTGTCAGAGTAATTCCAAGATGCAACAGAATTAATAAAAGCTCTCTACATTCCTCCTCTCTATTTTAATGTCATTTGTGAAGTAGTTTAACTATTAACATGTATAAAGCCATCTAACTACATGAAGAATAATCACATGATGCAGGGTTTTTTCCTAAGGAAATATTAACTTTAAGCTGGGATGACCAACTTCCCAGAATTCACATGAAAACATAATGAAGTTAATATTAAATAAAAGGCTTGTGCAAGCTTTTATTTTTACAACATATGCTGATGTGTCCCTGATTTAATCAGTTTTGTTTATGATTAATGAATGATTCACCTTGGAGATCAAAGTTTGATTCATATCTAATAAAAAATTTTAAGAAATCATCTGTTTAGAAAAAAAAAAAAAGAAAGCTGCTTTGTGTGTTACTCAGTATTACAAATTCAGCAAAATACACTCTGAACAATAAGACAGGGAACTGAAGCTGACAGGACATAAGAAAGCTTTAGTTATGACACAAGTATTACCAAACCTCAGATGGTACAGGAACATTTCAGGTATAAATTGTGTTAATTCAAAGCATGAAAACCTATCTTTTTTTTATGTATTCTCTATGATGTATTATAAATGTTGACTTTTGCAGCCGAACTAAAAACTTAATTATATGGAATATTTTTTATTTTCAAGGTATTTATAAGGCAAGAATTAATACATTCATAAAGAAAAACAGCTGGAAATATCAAGTTGCTTTTGTTAAAGAGGATGCACAATTGTGCAAATTCAGAGTTTATATTTCACTAGGGGTATAGCCATTTCTGTGACACTTCACCTACATAAACTATTATTAGGTAACATCCAAGGAAAGATCTGAAGTAAACTGTAACAGTAATGAAAATATCTGTGTATAAATACAGCGCAACAAAATTACTTGGTCCTATGATATAAGTGTATCAATCTTAACATGTTAGGTTTTTTTCTGCTCTGCAGTAAGGATTATTTTGAAAAGGTTCATGTTGGAGTGGGAGCAGGTAAATTTGCAGGAAGAATTATTTATAAATAAACCCTGATATAATGGGAATGCTTTCATGTGCCAGGGACCTGAGATCTATAATATTGTATCTTTTAATTTTCAGAGAAGAAACACAGGCTGATGATTGTCTGGGGTGGATAGATAATAGCTAATTTGATAACATTCATTGTGTGATATCTAACAACCTTTTCTGACAAAGAGGTTTTATTACAGTGATAGATGGATGACCATTCTGCTGTTATCAATGGGTGACAGAAAATGGTTTATGCCTAGTCTAGTATAACAGAACTATTGTCCAAGTATTAATACAAAATTCATGGAAAAATTCTACTCTCAACAGATATTCTTTTCTAGTTCTTCACTGAAGTGTGGGGAAGCAGGTTTTGCACGTTAGTTCTGGCCTGTACAACATTTACCTTTCTTAGAATAATTTTTCAGTGGTAACGATGCATGAGCTACAAGATGACCAGTTGAAAAGCACAGTGCAAGACCAGCCTGTTTAAGGTGAATTGCAGTTCATGCAATAGTTCAGAATTTGTCTCTCCAGAGAAACATGTTGCTGTTTTCCTGGTGAAAGAAATCCTTTTGTCTCTTGTTCTCTTCGTTTACTCATAGATGAGTGAACAATCAGTTACTTCTTCTAGCTAAAGTCTTGCAAGCAGAGGATTATATAATTAAAATTGATTCCAGTGGCACTAACATATTTTAAAAACATAAGAATGACGGGATTTTATAGTTAATTTGCTTTCCTCTGAGATTTTCTCGAATTATTTGATGTATAACCTGGCATTAGATTCCTTCTTAAAGGAGTTTGAGAACTTTCGAAAAAATACCCATTCTCTGGTTCAGTGAGTTCACTGCTGTTCATGTAAACTCCACATGCTTTTCTTGGATTTTACATTTCATAACTCTTTGTTACATACATCATTCAGGCTGGTTCGCCTCAGTATTTACATCACAGAGTTCAATGACTTCTGTATGGTTTGTTTCCCCACTTAAAAATAATATGTCTCTGAGAATTTAGAGTGATCTTTGTCCTGTGGTTTGCTTAATATTGTGGGTTTATGTTTTTCTTATTTGTTCAGAACTATCTGTACTTGGATTATTAATCTATAACTAAATGTTACCCTCTGTGTTCATCCTGCTGACGATATCTGGAACCAGACCAAAGCTATTTTCCTTAAAATTGTGCAAAGCATGTTTATTGCCAGTTTCTTCTTCCCTTAAGATCTTTTTGGAATCATGTCAGAAGGGAGAAATACTAGCACAGAGCAGTATTAGTACCTGTGCTAGTTCTAGCTTTTTACAGCCAGCAGCTTTGGATATCATGCCTATACAAAGCCTTAATGGCAATGCTGTCTGTCTCTCTCAATGTATAAAGCACAGAATCTGTGCTGCCACCTAAACAATTACAGTTTGAAATGAGCTAAGGCCAGTCACTATCTCATCTCGCTGTGTAAATATCAAAAAATGTGCACAAAAATATTGTGTATCACAAGGGACTGATGAGGAAATGAACCCAAAGGCACTGTGCCACCTCCAGGCTGTCTCATCTCTGCTCCCAAGGTCCCTCAGAGAAGGCACTTCAGCCCGGAGCGCTTTGCCTTTCCATGGACTGTCTGTGCCACTGGCTGTAGGGGGGAGAGTCCTTCTTCCAGTGAAAACTTCCAAGCCTCCCTCAGGGTCATTGCTAGAGTCTAACTTGTGCACAGCCAGGGTCACAGGTTTGATCCACTCAAGTTGTACAAAAGATTCAAAGCTGAGGGATTGTTTGAAATTTTGTACTGCATTAACCTAAAAGGAAACAAACCACATGTGATGCTATAAGGAAACTTTTGTTTGGATTGAAACTTCAGGTTTAGATGCTCTCTGCTGTTCTGAAAGTTTGAACAAATGAAAGTTTAAAAAAAAATCTTAGCATACATAGATTGAGTTCCTTATTAGCCTCATGGCATGAGGGCTGCATAGCTTCTCTGCTGGTACTGTCATTGCAACCTGTGCCATTGTTAAAAGCAGCACTAAATGAGAGAGTTAAAAGATGGATATTTTTGTAGAGGTAGAGATCTATGTGATAAAACCTGTAAGATTCTTAATGAGCATGTAGCAGTTTGATGTTAGTCATATAGTGTGTTTTCCTTTTCTTTTTCACTATGGTAGTGTGTAACAGATGGTATAAAAAGAGCACCTCAGCTTCCTAAAAAATTAATCCAGTTTTGAACATCTGGAAGCACAGAATGCTGAATAGATAGAGGCTGAGTGCAGAGTTTTCAAACAAATAGAGGGGGCCACACACTCCTCTTAAGTCTGTTTCACTGGTTGCAAGTGTGCCACATTATTGGTAAACATTTTAGCTCAGGCAAAATTTCACGTGCCATCAGAGGTTTTCTGAGTAATCTGTATTACCTAATCTTTAAAGGCATCCATTGACTTGGAGGAAAAAGAGGAACAACTGATGCTATGGTTCAGATATCCATCTTAGACATGAAATATAAATGAGCAGTAATCTGTGCTAGTGTAACTGTTGGAGGTTCTTTATGTGTGGAGATTCTGCATACTCTTTTTCCCGACTGTTGTCACTGTGAAAGAGTATGGACAAATCTGTGTGGATAAATCTTTCTGTCCATGTATTTCAGTGTGGAAGTAATCAGCTTTAAGAACATGTTCCCATTAACATCCTATCACAAATTTGAGGAAAATTGAAAAAAAAAATTAATTATTCACATTAAAGTTAATGCAGTTGAAGAATTTCATCATAGATTCTGTTATCAAGAAAATAGTTTGAACTGTAAAGAGAGTTTGATGACTGTATCAAAATCTTCCTAATCATAACTGGCATCTTTTAAAAAGTGAATTCCTGCTAAATGGTCTGTATAGCACTGCCAATGTGCAAAAGAACAAGAAGTAAAAATGCCAGAGTTCTTCCTCCTCTCATTTTTTATGATAAGTGGTCCCTCTTTCATATGTGCATTATGTATAAGTAAAGTTTGGTTCTGAAACTCCTTGAAGACAAATCAGTTCAGCCTTTTTTAAGAACCCAGTATTTGATGTCTGGCAAAATGTATATTTAGGCTAATATTCACTGGTGTGTACACACAAGGTCAAATCCCTTTGTCTTAAAAAATATAAGTGGTAATTTTTATTTCAGTAACATAAGAAATTACTCCAGAAATATTGGGGGGTAGGGTGGAGGAACAACTGTGTGAAAAGAGATGTATTTTTAGTTAGTAGTTCTTATTATAGACTTTTCAATGCAAGTCTGCAAATTGCATCAGCCATCAAACAGGGAGTTAAACAGAAACTATCCCATGAATAACAGCTGTTTTAGATCAGTATATGACAAATTCATAAAATAATGACATGCATAAATAGGTGGGAGATAGGGCACAAAAGCAAGATGGCTATGGCATATTGCGATTATATATTTATGCTGACCCGGACCAAGTAAATTTCAATGGACTTGCAATTCTAGTAACTATTTGTTTCTGGTTTTAAAGCAAAATCAGCATAATTACACTAGAAGAAATACAGCAGATTTGAGCTGCATAAATGAAATTCAAAACATGGCTTGTTATGTAATTATGTAATAAATGACATGAAGGTGTATTAATATGTGTCAAAAATATTACAAAAAAATTATTTATGAAAACAGAAATAGGTACCTTAAATCACACCAAAAACAGGACTGCACGAAACTTTTTAGTTCATTTAGTTTCCCTGAAATGGTTAATTTCTAATTATTTTATTAGCAATGCAACAAGCTAATAAAAATGGAAGCTTGTACTGCTTCGTAGCTGAGGCCTTCATAACGTGCTCAGAGCCCTTTAGTTCTGCTCTTGTTTCTGTGTAGGAATCAATACCACAGGCAGCAATTATGTGGTGGTGTTTTTTGGCTAAAATTCCCACACATCTGGGATAAACAGATATTCTATTCGAACTTCCTCTGTTAACTCCACCAGTTTCCATGGAATGACTCTCTATATGCTTGTTAAGTAAATGATTGTTATAAGACTATGGAGACATGGTCGATCAAATTAACCCCTTTTGTCCAGCCTCCAAAATGGTTCCCTTCATTTGCCTAAATTCAGCTGCTTTTGGGAATTTTTTCAAGCTTGAAGGACTCTCTGGATTCATCACATTAGCAAACTGTAACCTGAGAAGAGGGTCTTTGGAGCAGCAGGACTTCTTTGGCCCCCAATTGTTTTGCTAATCAAGATTATTGCCACTATTGAGATGTGGAAAGATAGCCTAGCTGACAAAATTTGTCAGCTTCCCATGAAATAGTTCTGTCAGTTTAGTCAGGGTGCCGACTAATATTAACATATAAATGAAGTCTCTCCCCCTTACCCCTTAATAGATGCAGAGAAAATATAAACACACACACAAAAAACCCCTCTGTGCTTAAATCAAACAAGCTTCTTTTCTCAGCTCTAGCCCATGTCCCTGGAAATCCTGTGAGTAGTGGAGCTAAAGGGAGGGGGGAGGGAAGTAGAATTTGCACAAAACTACTTTTAAGCCATAAAGCAGCAAAGCCCCACTCCCTGCTGATAGCAACAGGAGATTGATTACGCCTGCAAAAGTACAAATGGTTGCTTGAATGCAAGTGGCAGACCTCCAAAGCAGTATGCTCTATGTGCTGGTTTTACATTTTATAGCAGAGGACTTGGATACAAAGTGGAAAAGTGGAACAGGGGGTATGAAAGAGTTATCTTTGCCCAGAGGTCAAACCCATGAGAGCCGTCCCTGCTGGTCCCAGAGCCGGGCCCGGGGAGGCGGTGGGGGCAGCCCGGACCCATCGGCCCCACCGCACCCACAAACTCAATCGCCCAGCACCTGTTTTCTGTCTTTCACTCTGTTTTCTCATAATCAGAATACATATTGCATTTTCCAGCTGACCTACAAGGTGATCTAATCTAATGCTCTTTCACCCACTTACACAAATTTTGCATTACTTTGTCAAAGGCAAATGCCTTGCATCATTCTGGCGGCAACTCTTTCAAATCCCAGCTGTACCAGATCATAAAAAAGTAATTCAAATTTACGCTCGTTTTAACTGGAAATGGATCTACTGAAAATTCTCTTAATCTTCTATCCTGATTTAAATATGAATAAATTAATATCTCATGATATTTGTAATCTGCAAGTCAGCAATATTGGCCTTTTGGTACTAAATTAGCTCTTGAATGGCAACTGTGCAGCAGCTTTGTGTAGTTAGTGTACGCATCGGAGATGACTCTTCTAACAAGTTCAATAGGCTTTGCAAAGCATAGCTTTAAATAGAAGAAATCCTTCAATCATGATTTGTTCTTGCTTTATAAGAAACAATCAGATTATTCCTTTGTGCTGAACTGTGACAATACTCTAAAGCATGAATGAAAACTAGAATATATGTTCCCCCAGTGGATTACATCAGCCTTCTTGATCATTAGGCTAACATGAAAAATAGATTTAATGTTTAAAATATCTGTCACTGAAGAGAATATTAAGAAAATTACTTGAGAGCAGTTTGTGGGAACTTCAGAGGTAATGAGTTAATGACAAAGCAAAGCACAGTATTTGTTAAGAGATTCAAAGCAGATCATTCCTAAAGTAGCTAAGCTTCCTTTTTCATGATTTCAGAAGTTCTCATACAGAGTTTATTTCAACTTCTCAAAAAATCTTGTGTAAAATTTGCATTATTTGCCCAGAACGTGGAGCTAAAGAAGCATAATCCAAACAGTACCACTGGTACCTCTTGCCCCGAGTTTAAAGGTGCACACAGTGTTCATGCTCCTACCCTTGGTCTGACCTTTGTCAACTGAGAAAAATAACTGGAACCCACAATCTTAAGCATTGTTGGCAATAGGACGGAGTTGATAATAATTGTTATAAAATAAGTTCTCTTCTGGTTAAAATGGAAGTCTGTTTAAAAGTTCAGGTCTAAGAATCTTTATGAATTTTCTGGATTTCCCTTCTTGCTCAGCAAAGGCTGATTACATTGACTCCTGCTCCCTCCAGTGCTCTGGCCCTTCTGAAGAGTATGAGACCGGGAAAGACTGAGGGATATCTTCCTTACTACCCAGCATGCAGTGTGTTGATGTTTTTGTACAAATGAATCAGTAGACTTTTCCCCGAGGAGTTTTCAATATGGAATAGCTTTTAGTTACCTGTTACAATATCAGTTCATCAAAACATATATATATATATATATTAAACTTTTAAGTTCATCCAGCTTTAGACCCTCTCACAGTTTGTCTTCTGTTACAAGCCTCAAGTCTAAAATTTCATATATACCTTTAAATAGTTAAAGGAGTAATATTGACAGAAAGAAGTAAGTCTTCTGCTGAACAGCTGTCTTTCAGGCCAGTGCCATCCAGAACTTCTGTAAAGTTTCCAGGAGTCAGCAAGACACATTTGGCCATGTGCATTGAAACCTCAGTTTACTCTGCATGACTTTTCCTCAGTCTGTTTCTGGTCACACTCCTTTGTTTTGCACCTGCAGGACTTGTCAGGTATATGGTTCCTCTAAGAAAGAGGAGCCCTTCCCAAAGGCAAGGGTGTGGAGCTTTCCTCTGCTGGGGCAATTGCCCAGCTTGCAAACCTGCCTTAGAAGGGGAGCAGAGTGGTGCTTATAATGGAGCCCTTCAGCTTCCTCACACTTCAGTGCACACAAACAAAACACCTGCTTAAACCAGAAAAAGCAGTAAGCAATGAGACTGGCTATGTGGTGGATGTTTAGACTTTCGTTTTTATGTTTTTTCAAATGCGATAACATATTTTTCAGCATTTTGGATGTTTTGAAAACTTGTGTGATTCTGTTTATAGAAACATTTGTCTTCTGTTTTTGATGAATATTAAAAACTACTACCAATATTTTGCTTTTCATCATTAGTAAAGCTCAACCTCCATAAAGCTGGTTTGGGCAAGCATCCTGCAAGTCTGGCTACCCAGCTTTTATCCTTACTTCAAATTGTATCACATTAACTTGAATGAAAGCAGCCCTTCATTCTTAGCTAGCAAGATATTGGACAGATACTGAATTTTGCCTAATATAGTGTTTTTCTCTTGTATGATGTAGATATATGGCTGTATTTCTTGCACACAGTAACATAGTTTCATCTATTCTATTGAAGGGAGTTTTAGTGTAACTTCAGGGGTGTATCAAAGATCTTTGTAAGGAAAATGGCATTTTGATATTTCAATTTTAAGATATACTTTTCAGTGTACCAGGATGGGAGACAGAAATGACTCTTCAGGAATTGTAGAGAGATAAGTAACTCCATTGAAAATTAGTATATAACACTGATTAAGTGATGATGCACTTATGTCTCAAGATCACCAATAACATATTGTAACTCCCTTTTGATTTCCGTTTCACACAGATTCATACTCATTTCTGATAGACTTCCATCATTTTCAGCTGAAATGCCCATCATTGCAGGGAAGCTCTCCATAATGGCTGTTGTCATATGGCAGCTGTTATCATTTGAACTTTGTTATACAAGTTTATCATCTCCACCTATTCATAATAATCCTGACTGATACCATAAATGCCTATACTGCCACCAACAATAATTGTCATTCTATTTGAAAGTCACAGAAGAGAGATTAAGGACTTAATGTTTAAATTTTAAATGAAATATTCTCTCATCATTACGGGTGGTCTCCTTCCCAAACCTTGGTAGGACAGCATAGTAATGCTGTTGCCTGAACTAAACATTATTAAAAAAAAAAAAAAAAAAGATTGTCTTCAGCACTGTCAACCTTTAAATGTTCTAAGTTGAATATGCACTTAGTGTGTACATCAATCAAAATGAGTTTCAACTTCTCTTTTTTATTTTTAGCCTTGTCCTGAATTTTATTGGACTGACTAACTCTAAATAATAAGCATAACTATTTTATTTAACCAAGGGAAACTAGTGGGAACAAGTTCCAACTGACAATGGCTCTCTGCTGGAACCCAGAAAAGCAAATGCAAGCAATGCAGTAAGGAAGATCAAACTTGTTACACTGCTGATATTCTAAGAGTTTGAACTCAGACTCCCTGCTGACCTCAATTTTACAATGATAATCATTTCCTAAAATGTCTTCATTTTGTAAATGAAGCTGTACCTCCCTCTGAAGCAGGGGTTTGCAAAGATTAAATCATTTACATTTCAAAGTGTTCATTTTTTTGCCAGTGTGAGAAATACTCAAGCAGGAAAATGAGTGCTCCTTTTAATTTTTGAAAGCTGGGAGAGCATTCATAGTGAAAATAATCACAGCCTATTACAGCAGCCTTTCTTGCCTATTCCCACTTCAAAAGGATGAGCCTATCTTTTCCCCCGCCCAGCAGTGAATGACCACTTAAATGAGTGATGGCTTATTAATACTATGACTCAGCCACTTCTCGATAAGGAGAACAATAAGGGGTCAAAGCTTGAGCATCCCTTACAGGAATTAATGAGAACATGTTGCTGGTAATTTGGTCTTTTGGAGATTACATTTAAATTAAAAGGTTCTTGTGTCAGGCTTAATGGTGAGACCAATATCGTCACTGTTTGAAATTCAGAGACCACATTTTTGTCTTTTCCACCTGTATAATTTCATTGACTTTATGAAGGTTGCCTTAGGGGTTGGACCCCACTTAAAGGAAAAAAATCAGAGAAACTGACAAAACTTTAAGGAAGTTCTCAGAAAGTAACCCTAAAAAATTACACACATATATGTGGGCATAGTGTTGTTTTTGGAGTCAGGATGTATTATTACAAAAACAATGAAATGCACGTATTTGAGATATGTTGCATTAAAATTTCTGCATAAGACCTGAAACTGGTTCTTTTCCAAACAATGCTTACTCTGAAGTTGTGTGAAAAACAGTTTACCAAGCAGAGGTGTCAGTGTTTGTGTGAATGTGGGGGCCTTTTCTTCGGTTCCTCATTCTTCTTTCCAGTAAGGACTTAGCCCCTGGGATGTTTGGTTTTATTCTTGATGTTTATTTTTACTTTTTCTTATTGATGTTCATATTGTGAAACAAAGGCATGAAACACAATGGTGGGATCAAAGTTGTTTAAAATAACTTATATTGTTGTGTATATTATTAACTACTGCAGGGACATACAACCTACAGCTTTTTTATTATTGTTTTTGTTCTTTTAGTTATGAAAATAGTCATTTTCTGAGCTGAAATCAATGCAAAAATATTCTAGGTAGAATTAAAACTATAATCCAGTGTTCATTGGGCTAACTAGTGCTTTATACATTTCATTTTCAAGGCACTTTTTAAAAGTGTGAATCAACTATTGATAAACATTTCAGATGCAATTCTAAGGGAAGTATAGGGAGTAGTGTTCAGTGGTAATAAAAAATGTAGAAAAATATGCTATGTTATTATAAAAATAGGGAAATTATAAGCATGAGAATTTTTGTGGTCTCGATATGTTATTTCTGATGTATCTAGAAGTCATAGAATAATTTCCTTTTGTTTTTTATCTTCTACCAAGATCATGTTACTAAATTTGTTGGAGAACTCATACAAATCTTAAAAGATCTGAAACCAATACCATGCTCTAAGAAAAGCAAATATGGTTGTACTGAGATTAGTTGAAAAACTTGCAAAAAATTACTGGAAGAATATGCATATACATTACCAAGCCACAGATAAGATTATTCCATGCAAAAAATATTTAGATTTGCACTGGAAAATAGAAGAGCTGGTTGCAGAGCAAGCATACAAAATATTGAATAACATCCCAATGAACCCTCCTTATTAGGCATTAGTTCAACACTTGTGTGATTCTTGGGGTAATAAAACATAATTTTGAGTATCATCAAATTGGGAATTCAGAAGGTAGAGAGGCTAAGTGTGTATGGTATTATCATGATGGCAAGTGGCACTGAATTGTTTAAATCCTTCCCTTGTCTGTAAAAATGCTTAAAACGGTATTAATTTAGATAGTATTACTTAAAAAAGCACTAGTTGAGTGCTTACAAAAACTATGCAACTTGCTTTTCATAGGATCTCTAAGCCTTCTAGGATTTTAAGGAATTAGAAGCCTTCCAGATCCTTTATCAGGATCCTTCCTGTGGCCCCACTGATAGTCTTAGTCCTTTATTTAGTCAGTTAACCATTGATTACTCGTGATGCAAGAGGCTTGTACATTTTACTCTTGCCAGAGGCAATGAAAGCTTGTACCATTTGGAAATATAAAATATGACTACTCCATAATCAGGAGAATATCTCATGACTTGGAGTCTTAAACAACCTCTCTTCGCTATGCAATAACTTTTAAAAAGCATGTGATCCAGAGCAATGAGGAAGAGTTGTAAAAAGAGAGGGGACAACTGGGGAGTCCAGTTTAGCTGGTGCCAAGGAGAGGGGCTGGCAGACCCCATCTCTGGGCACTGGGAGGCTGGAGCTGCCTGGAACTGCTGTCAGCCAGAGCCTCCCTGGGGGGTGGCTGACTTGATGCAGAGGACTCTGTTTTGTGACTAGTGACTGACTTATTGTTCCTGAGAAAAGTGGCAACAAGCCAAGTAAAAGCCCTTTTTGTCCTTTACTCCCAACAGGGGACTTGGTAGTGGTTTGTCATGTGCCTGGGCATAATCCAGGCAAAGTCCCCATATGCAATTAAAATAGATTTTGCTACTGTATGTGTTTCTTAGGAAGTGGTACTCCAAGTTACGGGTACTGCTCATTCTTTTATTTAATGTTTTTGTCTGATTTCAATGCTTAATTTGCTTGGTGATAGTTTTTGTCTTTTAATCAATACTCATTTCTCAATATCAGCACACCTTTAAGTAATTCTCATAGTGTATACATTGCGTAAAATAAATATAATTTATAAATAATAATGTCTATGAGTAGCCATTTCTCCTTAGTGTAAATTCCAATGTATGTCATGATCAGAAATCTCCAGCATATAGGTTTACCATTTAATAAAAGTGTTAGCAGCACATACTTAAATCTCACAGATAAATTATATCCTTTTTGAGCTGTCATCACAGTAATTTGTAGCCTTAGTAGTTTTGCCCTTGTAGTCTTAGACTTATATTTGTAATTTTAAAAAGTATTATTATTATTCACTTTTAAGGTACTTGAATGTAATAGACCTAATGTTACTAAAAAATCAATCCTAATTGTTTATCTATAGCTCTTGTAAGGTTTTTTGCTATTTTCCACACTTTGAATATTGTGTAAGAAGGCTATAGTGCAATATAGATATCTTAGATGATCATGATAGATATATGGCAGACAGAGTCTCACAATTATTTGTGCTGAGTAGTAGTTCTCCAGTAGATTATTTTTATCAAATTCAGTGGAATATTACGGGAAGCAAGGGGCTGTGCAGCACACTTAAACAGATAATTTGCTTTAGCTGCCTTTTCTTGTGACTAATCTATGTTTTGTAATGCAATATTAAGAAATATTTGAGAAAAAAAATGTCTTTTGTCAGCAAATATGATTTCATTAAAAACAGAAAGATTGATACAATCCTCTTAAGTTCCTCAAAAACTGATCTTTTCTGAAAAAAAAAATGATAATTGCATCCAGATTACAGTGATTGGTCTAAGAAAGCTGCCTCTGCACTAGAATACAAAATGTTGGGATTATCCCCTCCCATGTGAAAGCATGTTTGGCTCCAGTAAATATTTCTACAATATTGTAGAACTATTTCTGCAATGATTCTATGTTATCTCTGCATGATTGTAGAAATTCTGTATTAAAAACTTAATAGGACAAACTGAGGAAATTGCTACAGATATCTAGGAAGGAGGTGGTTAGACTATTACCCAGAATCTGTAAGTGGGGAGGATGCTGCCACTTCCATGTGACTGATTAGGCCAGATTGGATGCCTGTTTTTTCATTAAAACCTTAAACCATTCCTTTTTTTTTCCTGTGCAGGTATAAGGGCAGACCTGGTGGGATGTGAGACTCAGCGGATAGTAAGGAGGTAGCACTCAATTATGCCTTTTAAAGAGTATCCTAATTGTAAGTTAAGGCACCTCCATTCATTATCAAACAATGTCACTTGCATGGTGCTAAGTAAGGCATTGACTAGGGTTTTGATATCGTTTGGTGTAAAAACATAGGCTGAGAACAAGGAATTCAATACACCAATAACATAGGGAGAATTAAGTCCGTAATCAACTATTGCCTTCTTTGCATCTTTCAAGACTGGGAAAGGTATTGGTTCCCATACAGGTGGCCATTTAGGTTGGTAAAAAATGGGGAAGGTTTTAAGGAATTCCAAGTCGTCTACAGTCCCAGCCTGTTGCTTTGTCTTGCCCCACCGGCTCTGATCAGTGTCACAGCCAGTGTGGGCTGGGCCCTGGGTGCCGCCATCTTGGCTTTGTGAGGGGGCAGGGGGGCTGTGAGGGCAGGAGCGGCCATTTTGTTTTTGTGAGGGTGAAGGAGGTGCGCCGTTTTGGGTCAGTGGTGAATATACTGGAAGCTCTAAAACTGGGTGTTCTTTCCCTCTCTCTTGTCCCAACGCTGATTGTGTGCTTCGACCACCATCCCTCACTATCCCTTCCTCAAAAGTAACCACTTTTCTCTTTTCCATTTTTGATAACACTCCCAAAATTAAATGCCATGATCTTGTCACCTGTGATGCTAGGGTATCTTGGTGCTGTGTGGTTTGCCATAATCTAAATCCTAATTTATCCCAATCCACATATGTAATGTTGAAAGGGATAACATAATTGTTTTTGTAAAATCATTTTACAAGTGCTTTCAGGGAGGTTTTGTCAATAGGGTGACCATGAGGGCAAATTAGATTCTTCAGATGACTAGTTCTCCCACTCCCTTTTCAAAAGGGATGCTCCCATGGTTTGGGTAAATTAAAAGAAAATAAAATCCAAGAAAAGCTGTGGGGTAGGGAATGCAGCTGCACAGCTGTAGGCCTACCTTGTCCAGCGGGCGGGTCGAAGGATCCCAACTGCTGAACTGTGGATGGCCATCCGAGCGGGGAGCCAAAATCACTCCATCACATGAGCCTGGAGACTGCTGGGGAAACTTCTGCGTGATAGGAGCCTTTGCCCAGGGTCTCTGTTCAGGTGCCAGATTTGATGGCGGTTGACCAAAAAATGACAACTCTCTGCACACTCCACACCATGAGGGGTGAAATGGTGAGAAGCGTTTCCTGAGGGGCGGTGCAGGTTTATATAGGGGCCCTGCGAGAAGGTTCTAGAACTGCATGCTGATTGGACGAGAGGGGTGGAGTATGCAAATCAGGGTGAGGGCCGACCAATGGGCGACCACCAATGACAGGAACTGAGGGCCAGTAGGAAAGCAGGGTTAGGGCAAGAGGCGGGAAAACCGTGAGGGGAAGAAGACAAGATGGAGGAGAGCCGGGAAGGGAACCACGAGAGGAACAACTGTGAGGGGAGAAACCAGGCAGGGGGTGACAGTAAAGCTTTTGAATCAAAACCGTAACAATGAACACGCAAACAGAGAACTGCAAACTTGAACCACAAAAGTCTCCGGCCCAGCAGATCTGTCCAAGTCCGGGAGGTCTGCGCTACCGTTCTCCTCGTAGGTCTACCTTGTGAAATGTTCTTTCCATCCTTCATACGTCATGCGTTCTCCCACAGTAAGTGTCCTCAAGAGTTGTTTATTTCTTGTCATTTTAGTAGCCCTGTCTTGCTGTTTAGTACCATTACTATGCACCTATTACACGGTATTGCAGGAGGGATTGCTTTTTCTTAGCAGGGAACATTCTGGATCTTATCCCAATTGCTTAACAGAACATTTTCATTGATGAAACAGTACTGCTCATAACAAAGTAAACTTTGTTCGTGTTTTCATTATTGTAGCTCTCAAAATGCTTCATGTTTATCCAGAACTGGTTCTTTCCTAATGGTTTTGGATGTAGCATGGTTCCCAAAAACATGTTTTAGCATTTCTCTTCTGAATAACTGTGAAATACTGAAATACTTTCTATGATTTAGATTTTGTGTCTCATAGGTCCTGATCCCTTGACTGAAGGATTGAACAGGGAAATGTCTGGGAGTGGTTTATTAATGAAATGTGTGTAGTCTAGAATGTCGTGCACTGTTCCCAGGTTCAGTAGGAGTCCCAGTCTGACCTGGGGCTCTGTAAGGACTGGCAGTGTAAAGCACTCTGAGTGCAAGGCCAAGCACAGAGCAGAATAATTTAGGCCCACTTGCCTAAGTAAAATTCCTGCATAACTGATTATATTACCCTTGATGCAAAGAGAAATGCAACATACTCTCTGCTGTCAGCTGGTAGTGAACAATCTTCTGGAACACACAGTCGCTTTGATTGTGGGACACTTCATCCAGGTGGAATTTCTCCAACTTGCTGGAGTTAAATTTTTGCCAGGATTGTGTCCTGCATATAAATAGAGCAAAGAGATAGTCCTGCTGGAGACCTGATTCTCAAAAAAACAAAACAAAACAAAACACAACAAAAAAAACCCAACAAAAATTAAACAAATGTCATTTCTGAGAAATTGAGTAAAATGTTTCAAGATAAAAGAATGTTTGAGAAATTGAGTAAAATGTTTCAAGATAAAAGAATGTTAAATATAGCTAGAAATAAGAGAGCCATATGTTGAAAGTATATCAGCTTTGAAACCATGCACTTAACCCTGGGACTCACCAAGATCTCACATTTTAAATAAAAAATTTGACTTCCTGAAAAGATAAAGTTCATTCATCTTGAGGGTAGCCCAGAAAAAAAAAAAAAAAAAGTGGGAAATGTAATCCATGGAGAAACCCTTCACTTAGATAACCATCTTTGACATTAAAAACAAAAAAGAATATAATGTGTAAAAATAAGATGGGTTGTATCCATTCCTAAAGAACACTATTGTTACATTTGTACATCAAAGTAGGATTAAGGTTATTTTCTGAGTGGTTTTTTTGGCTAACAAGTACATTATCTTACAAAACCATTGCCAGAAACATAAAGTCTTTGTTCAATGGGAAAGAAATGCACCATTTTAGCACTCCTATTTGAAACATTATACATAGTGCAGGCTGTTCTAAGTTCAAGGCAAGTCTTAAGTAAATATGCCCTTTAGAAATTTGTTCCACTAGGAGTTTATTTGGTTGCTTCTAAATAATATTGATAAATATCAATATTTGTGCCTAAGACAATACGTACAGGATTGTGAAACCATCATCTATGTTCAATGTGAAATTGAATTGATTTTATTTCTTACACAAACAGAGTTTTCATCCTGGAATAAGTTTTCTGGTAACAAAAGGGCAATCAGGAAATGTGTAAAATGGATCAGTGCCCAAAAAACTAAGTTATACATCTATTCTTGGAAAAACATGAGGGCGTGTTGTCTTAAAAAGAAAGGCATAAATTACAGAACACAAGTTCATTTGAACTTGCATATTGAGCTGCACCGTCTATAGAAATCCTCAGCATGTTACTGATGGAACATGTAGGCTCTATTTGAAAATAGCTACCCAAATATACATGCTTTCCAGGCTGAAGTCTAATAGGTCTCATTGGCTCTGTCTAAATGTCAGAGCAAGTGCCCCCATGCTGTGCCTTTAGGCCCTGGTTTGACCTTCTAGGCTGTGACAGCACCACAGCTCTGCCTGCTCGAAGGCCTAGGTAACTTTCTAGTGGGAAGTCCAGCTTCAGATGCTGAGCAATGCACTTGGTTTCCAAACCTTTGGATGTTCCCCGCTGAAACTGTTGAGCTTACATTCCTTGTTTCAAAGAGCCTCCCAGCCAAGCTGGTGACATGTTGTCTGTGCCTGCACACAAACTAGTCTGACAACCTTTTAGAAATCAGGTTTACCTTTTCCCTTTTGTGCTGAACACTCCACAAACCCCACTAAAACTGCAGTCGTGGTGGAGAAATAGCACAGAAAGCCAGTGGTAACAGCCTCTGAGAAACAAGGAAAAATTAAGGAATTAAGGGTACAACAATCTCCGATAAAACCTGTTCTGCTATTTAGTATCATAAGTGCATTCTGGAAGAGTGTCATGTTGATTATGTACAATAAGAGAAGCAAACACACATTTGATTTTCTCATTAAAAGTTATATTTTTCAATAATATTCAAGGCATTGGTTTCAAACTATTCAAACATTGCTTGAATAAATGCAATGTGTTTACAAGATGAATGCTTTCTCTAGAGGTTATCCTACCTTCTGATGATTGAGTCTAGCCCTCTTTAACTACTTTGACAAGATTATTGCCTGAAGTAACATTTTTAATTAGCATTCTTGTTTGTTTACGACTAGAGATTGAGGGGGAAAATAACTAAAAGCTTTGGAACAACTATTGAGTCTGCACTTGCTCTAAGCTGGAAGAAAATAATTTTTAGTATATGTTTAAAATTATATAACACATATCAGATGTTGGTTCGGATTACTGTTAAAATGACATTCAAATCTGGGAGTGTTTCTCGCTGGTTTTATCCTTTTAAAAATTTCCACTGTGCTTTTTTTCATCTTTAATTAAATTTCAATTCATTTTATAATAGTAATTAAAGTATTTACAGCAAGAAATTCTATCCATTTGCAAAACAGCAATACATTGTAACATTTTCACAAACAAACTTTGTAGAAGGTTTTCCTGTAGTTGTAATGCATTGAAGGGAAGCTCATCAGCTGGTATAAGTCACTGTCATTCATTGGAGTCAGAAGAGCAATTTTGATTTACAACAGTTTAGAATTTGGCCAATAATCTAATTAATATAATCAAAACCATGTACAGACACCAGAATAAACAATACCAAACAGTAAGGCAAGTAACCTATCTTACAATGAAAATAAAATGAATGTCCCAGGCTTCTTAAATCACTGTTTCATTACATAGCTTTGCTTTCTATCATCTTTGATCTCCTTCATTTCATTAGAGCAAACTTCTCGTTAGAAACATGAATGTCTTCCTATGAAATTGATCTCACATTCAACACTGATATCTAGGGACTTTTTCTAGTTTCAGCTTTAGTCTTTTTATACAGTACTTAAAAAAAACCCAAAACACAAACACAAATTATTACATCATAAGTAGGGGAACATATGGCACATTCAAAAGTGAGTACACAATAAATATGTTTCTAATAAATACTTTGGTGCTGAGTAAATTACAGAAGAGAGCAGACAATAAACCACCATTCTGCTATTAATGCCTTTTCTTAGCATGGTAGCAGTTATTAAATTAGTTTAATCATGGCCAAGCAGTTGAGGTGCAGTAGCACTGCTTATTACACCAGCCATTATCATCTCACTGTTACCTTGGGCTTTCCTCATCTGTTTTGTATTCACTGTATTGCTCACATGCATAGCTTGCAAGCTTTCTTATATTATATAAAAAGTGGGTATATTTGCATGTCACACATGCCCTGATATATGATTATAGCCTTTAAGTTTTTTCAAAAATATATACTGATTATTATAATTTCAGAGCACTGGGAAAAAAAAAAAAAAAAAAAAAAAACCAACAAATCAGTTAG
>JAWWEE010000018.1:8737947-8869217 GCA_035221455.1 Xenops minutus | reverse complement strand
CACAGACCTGTTAATCTCCTCCCCGAACCCCGCCTAGTTTCTAGCTCCTTCTAGCTAGCCCCTATAAAACCCTTTTACTCTGTTGAATAAACAGCCATTTCACCTTATCCCGCGTTTCGTGTGGAGTGGTCCGTCCCGTTTTTCCCCTTCAGGTCTGTGTCAGGGTTTTGGTTTTGTGCTGAAGACAGAGTTGATAATATAGAGATGTTTTTGTTATTGCTGAGTAGGACTTGCACAGAACCAAGGCCTAAAACTGTGTCTGAGAAAGATGCCTGGTTCCAGGCAGGAAAGGTTCATTAGCTTCCTAACTGCCTCCTTGGTAGCAATATCATCTGGACAAGAGCTGTTTATCCCTACAAAGTTGTCGAATATCATAACTTTTTAATAAAGTACTTTAAAACTCAGAACAATGACTTCTGTAACAATTAGTTTCTTATTCTATGGGAGTTGTTACCACATCCAGCTGTATGTATGAATGGAAATGTATGGATGAAGATGGTTCTTTACAACCTATTTCTGTATTTCAAGCTATGTAGATGTGTAAGAACATTGTTTTAATAACTAATGCCAATCTAACCCAAATTTTCCCTTTACTCTGCAACTTCCGCGTGCTGCTTATCTAGCACTACCCTTCTGTGATTTCTCCTGGCACATGAGTCCTATTGGAAAGTATTCAACTCCAGCATCCTCATGAGAGAGCAATGTCTAACAGGCACAGCTTTCTCCTTGTTTTGGTTTAAATTTAGGAAAATTTAAATCAAATTAGGAAAAAATTTTAAGTTTTAAGTTCTTTATTCCCATTCCCTGAATGATTTTATTGAATAGCACATTCTTGCAGGATTCTATAAATTATTGTAGCATAGAATACTACCATTGTTTATTATCCAGCAGCAACTGCAAGACCCTGAGAGACAAAAGCCTGTCATGGACAGAGCAGCTGAAGAAAGGAAGTGATCTGCACATTGTAAGGCAGATCGCCACATACTTATTTCTGAACATCCACACTGGTGGCAACAGTCTGGTAATGTCCAGAGTGGCTGTGACCACTGACAGAAGGGCAGCAATGAAGTTTTCTTCATACTTAATAAATTCACAAAAAATGAGCCTTAAAACTAGCAGTACTCAAAGCAAAAATGAGAACAAAAATTTTAAAAAAGGAGATATAATTTTAAATTATATTTTTATATGCTGAGTGGTCTCCTTTCAAAATAATCACATTCTGCTTGAAATTATATATACATAGACTCTCCTTTCTATCAGCTTTCTTCTCCACTCTTCACTCTTTAACAGGCTACTGAGTTTTTCCTCACTCCTTTTTTTTTTTTTTTTTTTTTTTTCAGAAAAAGTCTTTCACTCTAACACAGCACTTGTTCCACTTTGTTCCTCTTTCACCATCACACTTCAAAGACTTTCAGGAGTCAGGCAAAGTTCTTTCAACAAGGTAGGACTTTCCTTCATAGAAGGGCAAAATTCTTCTCTGTGTAAAGCTGGAGCAGTAGGAGCAGTCTAGGTATCCTCAAAAGTATATTTTTCTTTTTTATTTAAACTATTCTATAACCATTACTGCTGGAAAAGTCTGAGACAAACACCTGTTAAGGGAGACCACATGTTTTATTTATTCTCCCCACATCACAGACTCTCAGTCCCAGAGTGAAATAGAGTCCAGATCTTTCTGTCTAATACAGGTTTTTATATCACTGTTCACAAATTAAATCCTCTGCTTTAAAGTAAAGAAAAAAGTGTGCATGAGAAAATAATTTTTCAGTTTATTTAATTTAATAATTCAATATTTTTACACCCCTATATAACTTCAGACTGCTTTTTGCAGAGACAAACATGAGATATTTATTTCACTGTACAGAGAAAGACATCTTAGACTCTCTAAATTCTGAATGTATATGATTTTTTAATTATTAAATTTGAGTACTTAGTAACACTGTTGTCCTTTGTGGATTTTTTTTTTTCATATATGTAGACTTTGAGATCAACAAAAGTTAGTAAAAGACAGAACATGATGCCAGATATTTCATTTCAGTTGTACAGTGCTTGACTATCTGTAAGGATGTTGTGACACAAAAATGATAATGAAGATGGTCTCAGAGAGAAGTTGCAGAAATTGTATAAAAATATCACTTAAGAAAATATAGAAAGAAAGAGAAAGAGTAAGAATGGATAGTAGAGAGGAAAGATATCAGCACCCATGGATCCAGCAATGAGACACGGTTGTTGTAATTTGGATATTCGCTGATTGAAGTAATGGTTGTAGACTAGATCTGTCAGGGGAGATGGAAGCACACACAACACAAAGTTCAATTCAGGTTCAGGTGGGAATACTCAGGTACCTCTCTTGGAGGGAGAGGACGTTTTACACTGTCTGATGCAGAACTGTAGGTCATGAACAACCATTTGGTAGCAATGAGTCTGGGGGCATTTCAGGGGTCTTCAATGTTTTATGATCCCTTCTAAGACATGACCATTGTCTCTCATGACTATGTAGTCAAGCCAGTTATGCCCCATAAGAAGGGATGAATACCATCAGGTCTACCTGTGAATGTGCCGATACCTCCCCGAGGGGAGGGGATCAGTTTTACACACGAGCCTCATTGTGAAGGAGGACATTGACATGATAAAAAGCATTATACCACCTCTCAGGATCTGCTTGGTATTGGCCTTTTCCCTTATCTGGCTCAAAAAACAATTTGTTGTTAAACACAGCTCAGTTTGTCATGATCATCCTCTACTGGTGGATGCTCACACCTTCTGCACCTGGGCTGTTCTGATGCAGAACAGAAGTTTCACCATGGCACATCCAAAAACTCCCCTCCTCACCTTCATTTTGGGGATGCAAACCTGGCCTTAGCAAAGCTCCCTGCTGCTTTTGTAAATGGCTGATTTTTTGAGTCATTAAATATTAACATTTCAGCCTTTCACAGGGTACATGGTGAACTGTGCATGGGCAATTTCATCCAGAGAGAACGGTGAGAATATGTGAGAGAAACAACTCTGCAGATACTGAGATCTGCAGAAGACGGAGCGGGAGGAGGTGCTCCAGCTGCCAGAGCAGAGATTCCCCTGCAGCCTATGGTGCAGACCACAGTGAGGCACCTGGGCCCCTGCAGCCCATGGGGGGGAAGAGAGATCCACCTGCAGATCATGGAGTATCCCATGGCAGAACACGTCAGGTGGATGCCCGAAGGAGGTTGTGACCCTGTGGGAAGCAGGGTCCTGAATTCTGGCCCCATGGAGAGAACACATGGTGGAGCAGGGCAAGACTGTGAGAAGTCCTCCCCCGGAAAAGGAAGGAGCAATAGAGGCAACGTGTGATGAACTGACCACAGATGCCAGTCCCTATCTTTGTTATGCCACTTGGTTCAGAGGAGGTAGAGAAAACTGGAATTTAATCTGAGTCTTGGAAGAAGGGATAGGTGGGGGCAAGTGTTTTTAAAATTTGGTTTTATTTCTCATTGTCCCACTCTGATTTTATTGGTGATAAATTAATTTCCCAAGTCAAGTCTGTTTTGCCCTTAACCTTAATTGGTGAGTGATCTCTTCCTGTCCTTATCTCAACTAGTGTACCTTTAGTTGTGTATTCTCTACCCTGTCCAGTTAAGAAGTGGAATGACGGAGCAGCTTTATTGAGTACCTGGTATCCAGCCAGGTCAACTCAGTACAAAGTTACACTTGTCATAAGTAGAGTATTTTAAACACTGTTAGAATGTGATTTAAAAAAAAAAAAATAAATATATATATATATTCCAATAGAAATATAACTACTGCTAGTCTAAAGCAAAAACTGTTACACAGATACAGACTTTCAGTAGGTAACTATTAGTTGCTCCAGTCTTTCTGACAACACACATTTTCTCTTCCCTTCAAATTAATTTTACAGCAGATTACAGTGCCTAAAAACTCCCTGAGGACTTGAGCTAACTGAAAAAGGAGAACTACTGAAGCACTGTCTACAAGACAAACAGTTTTCACTAGTGATACAAACACCTCAGAGACACTTCCCAGTTATTTCAGTTACTGTCATGTGTTCTTTATTTTGGAGAATGGTCTGAACTACACTTTAACCCAAACACTCTTTAAACTGTCACAGTGCAAAATCTACTGCTGAGCCAAACTGACTTTTGACAATTAGCTTCACCTTTAAGTTTGATGTGTTTGCAAATGGATTATCTCTGTTGGTCATATTCTTATGTTTCCTGTCTAAACTAATTAGACCACTGTAATGTAGTACCAGTAATCTAAAATGTTTTTATGCTGCTCCTTGTGGATTCTTTGTGAGCTTTTTGGCCCGTGCACTTAAGGAGTTTCTGTTAGTTTCTGTTAGCTTTGTATGTAAAACTATCCCAGTCCTCCTCTCATTGTGAAGTCTCCCACAGGTGACACATAAAGGGACTATGACTGTGAAAGTTTCACTGGACCAGAATAAACATAGTCCTCTGATCAAACAAAGCTGAAGGAAGAAAACTTTTGAAGCATTTGCTAGAATCTGGGATTCTAGTAAGTGCCAACCAGCTCTGAGTTATAGATTCAACGTATTGGAAGGCTTCATAATGGATAAGATTATTCTTTCAGCTATTTTTTTTCATGCAGCCATCCCCCTGACAACTAGGAGCATCTCTCTTTTATGTGGATTAAATCTGTGCCAGCTGCTGTTTTTCTTCAGATTCCCATTACATAAACATGCCTTATTAACAAGACCATATTACTCACAATCATTAAAAAAAAAAGCCTAAAATATTCTATTATGTAGTTAATTATGATTGTTTGTATATTGATGATATCAAATCCTTATTTACCCTGATTTTATAGAGTTCTGTATGTTTGCTTGCTAACACACAGTAATTTCAATAATTGGGGAAAGATAAAGCCACGTACATATACAGTCTCTTATTTGTGTGTTTGATTTATTTACATCAAGCATACAGTAAACACACTTCATAATTCACAGAAGGATAAGCCAGAGTCATCAATATGGGTGAGCAAACCCATGTTTTGAAGCCTATGCTCTGCCTGATACTCTAAGGTGGATATGCACAAAATCATTATGTATTCTTCACCACAGGTCAGTTGCTTAGCTACGAGAGAAATAGAGAACTACTAATTGAAAGTATTCAGTATTGCTGGCAGCATCTGTTGCAGGACACTGGGCTTGGAAACAGCCAAATATAAATGTTGCAGGGAGAAGAATGAGGAAAAAAATCCACACAACAGAATCTTGCTGAAAATGATAAATGTCTTTCTTCAGTATTCTAATATATGGATTATCATCAGTGAAATTATATTGATTCTGATGACCAGTCATCCAATGATCCTGTGATGAATTTAGTTGTCATAGAGATTAGTTATTCCCAGCAACTGTGTTTATATTTTAGATGCAATTGCTATTTCAAATAGTGAAGTAATTTCTGATTTATAAAACTTCAGCACATTGCCAAGTGATAAATTACATTCCGTGATCTCTAGATAATAGTGAATTAATTAATACAGATAAATAAATAAAATTAACAGCTGGTGAGAATATTCTCCTCTCATGAGATTCCTTAGTGCTAAAACTCTTGATTTAGTTCACATGTAAACCTTTTCATGTTCACATGAAACTTCTTAGTGCAACAAGCACTCCTTTACTCAGAAAAGAATTCAACAATCTATTATAAACCTTTCTTTTCACAGTGTACTCCATTGTAGGTGTTCTTTTGCATTCAGTGTTTTATAACTTCATTTTCTGACTGCGTTAATGTCTGGAATATAAAAGGTAAGGCCATCCTATTGGGATAAATGAGAGACTGTCTTTAATTTATTGTCCTCCCATCAGACTTTTCAAATAAGATATTTTCAACCTTTACCTTTCAGCTGCCAGGTTAAAAAAAAAAAAAAAAATAGACTTGGTCTAGAATTACATTCTACTGCAGTCTTTGCATATAAAGCATTAAGAAATCATTCCTTGAAACAAAGTCTCAGGAGCTTTAGTGAGAAACTTTAGTTAAATTGCTTCCATAGAGAAGTGTCTCACAGGTAACTTCACATGAATTCAATAAATCTATATTTCCATAGATAGATAGTTTTTAAAGTTAAGATGTCTCATAATGATAACTGTTTATATACTGTTTTGCAGATTTGACAGACTGTAATTGAATGAAAAATACAAGTTTGTCTTATTTATCTGATTTCAAGAGACTTTAAATCCAAAGACAAACTCATACTTTCTGGACCTATTTAAAATAGATTCTTTAGTAATTATAGAGCAGAAAATGATATTACAGTAAAAAAAAAATCAACTAAAAAACCCCTTACACTGCCCCACAAAATCTCTTGTCCCAAGATTAGCTGTTCACATAACAGCATTTCATATTCTCTTACCTGGGAGGAGACTCCAGAACCTGAGTAAATAAGACAGATTTAACTGAGAGACTGCCCCATGCTAAATTTGGCATTTTTTTTTTAATCTTGTATTAATGAATCAAGTATGACACTGCAGGGTCCAGTTATGTAACTTGTAACTCAGCAAATCTTTTTTTTCCTAATTTAGTCATTCATTGTGAATCTGTAAAAAAACCCATCCTACTTTCCATTTAAGTTGTCTAGTTGTCCATTACAGAATATTCCTAGAGCTGTCTCTTGGATGCCTTCATAAAAATGTCCCTCATCTGAGTCACCGAGGAAGGCAACAAGTGCAGCTTGTTGCAGACAACTTCAGTTCACACAACTGCAATATGAATTTGAATATCCACGTATTTATAACTGCATGACCTTGCAGTCAGGAAAAAGTCAAGGAAGGTAGCTGACATTGCTCTTCATAAAACTAGTACATGATCCACAGGGAACATCGCGAAATACCTCCTGAATGCAAAGATATATTTAGTATACCAAAGCCTCCTTAATGATAACCTATGAGTTTAAGCAAAATTTCAGTTTCTTCAAACAAATTAATTTTTATTCTTTTGTAAAAGAGTTATAGTTCTACAAACACTAAAGCATAACTCAGTAGTCTCAGCTAGCATCTGACATTGCAAAGCCTAGGGAACATTGGCAATGGCACAGTTTCCTTGCCATCACATGGGTCATTCCAGAGATGATTCTACTGTATTTAAGCTCTGCACTACTCCTGGGTTTTCATTCTGTAATTTTATCTTTCAAAACTAAATTTTATATTACATGGAGAAAATAGATTCAACTTCGTAATTTAATATAATTTTAAGTAAGCAGACACTTAGTACTTAGTTGGCAGCTGGGCTTTAAATCATGACACTCTGACAAGTGCTTTTCTTGTCTTGTGATCTTTTTGGAAAGCCTTGAAATCTATATAGACCATTCGGTTATCAATGAATCTTTAGTCCCCTCTTAGGTATTCCTATTTGATGTAAATAATAAAACTGCTAACATAGAAGACTCGAAGTGTTTCAATAAATACTATTTTAAGTTTGACAAATAAATAAATAGTGATTGAAGAAAAAATACTTTTAATCTGAGCAGATATTAAGCAGAATTTAAACAAGAACTAATAAAGTTGCACCTTTCAAAACACAAGGTATGGATAATTTATAAACAAAATTGGAAAAAAAGCTCACCTAATGAAGTCTTTGGACCATTAATACTCAATTTTAATAACGCAGAAGATCACAAAAGATTGGGAAGACACTGCCACTGGTTTAATAAGGTAAAAACAACGGCCCAAATAATTTTATAGTTTTGTCTGACCATTTTCACAGACTAAGTAGCATAAGCAGTGATGGAAGATTCAATAGAGAGATTTAAAGAAAGCTAAAGTAATTAATGATGATTAAACAGAACAATCTTTGTATGCCTAAAGAATGAATAAGGATAGCCTGAATGGGGCAAGGGACATTATATAGCATCCACGTTGATCTTTCTTTGAGCAGTGGGATTGGGCAAAATGACCCCTGGAGATCCCTTTCAACCTTAATGATTTTGTGATTCTGTGATGAAAAAAAAAGAGGTGATTGATCCATGCACATGATGTGTATGATGTTTGAAATTTAACTTTCCACAAAGCCTCGTTATTAGATACTGAAATAGTTCAGGTATTAAAATTTATCTACGAATTGTTAAGATAAGGACACTTGTATTTTGAACTTTCCCTTTCTCTGTCTTACTCCTCAGTACATATAGATGGATACAAATAAATTTTACTTTCTTTTTTTATCAACCAAACCTGTCATGCAATCTCTGAAAATTTTGAGACACTCTTAAAGTCACTTTGAGTTGTCATAAACTTCTTCAGTTTCAGTTTTCATGAATTCGAGTTTCTGACAAATAGACAAAACTGTGAGATGTCTAAATGCTATGCACTAAACCACAGGCCTCAAGATTTCAGTTTCTGACATGTGTGAGAGCTGGGAGACATTTATCCAAATAAAATATTTTAAAATTCCCAACAAAAAATTTACTAGTTTTGTAAAATGTTATTTTCAGTATTTTTCTTTTGAGGTTTTCACAGCTTTCTATGTTCTGTTTCATCGTCTACCAATTTTCAGACTTTTCTAAGGAAAATAAAATTCTCACTATGTCTATTATCAAGTAGTTCCTTCATAAACCAAGAGCAAACACATTTGCCACATCTGTTCAATTCTTTCCTGTAAGATTTTTTCCTATTAAAAGCATGTGAGAAGAAAAACAAACAAACAAAAACACCCCCAAAACACACCAAGACAAACAAACAAAAAAAAGCAGAAACCAGAAAAGTAGTATTCAGAATGAAGAAAAGTTAACTGAGCATTCCAATGGTATATGCCTCTTAATCCAGCATCTAATTTCCTCTTCAATCATATATCACTGACTTTGGCATACAGAATTATACAGTTTTGTCCTATTAAACTGGTGGCTTATATAAATGAATGGTTTCCCATTCATTTTCTGACTTTAAGCTAGTCTTAGAAAATGCCGTTCCTGAATAATTACTTCCAATTAAAAACAAAAAACCAACAAAAAAAAACAAAAAACAACAACAACAACAACAACAAAAAACAAAAACAAACAAACAAAAAACCCAACACAGTATTTGTATACACCCAAGTTTACATATCCCTTCCATGGCATGTGCAGAAACTGTGTGCTTAGACTGAGCTTACAGTAAGACAAGCATGCTACTTTCTAAAATTTATTGTTATTAGGTTGTTTTAGACTTGCTGATGTAGTTACTAAATGTGCAAATTGAATTAGTCTGCACAGTCTCACTGACAGCAGTGTTTGGAGCTAAGTCATCCGCAGTCATAGTTCTGGAGATGGTAGCACTTGCCACCTTATCCTCATGTCTGCTCTTCAGAGTGGGAGGAAGAAGCTAGTAGGAATAGTCTACATTTCGAACAGTATTACAACAATCTATTAAAACCTACCCATTAATCTTCTGTTAGTCTAGCATCTCCACTGTTTCACTTCTTTATCATCCTGGAAAACTGGAAAAGAGAAACTTCTCTTGACATTTTGTACTCACAGTGAAGTCATAATCAACTCTCACAATTTCTACTTCAAGTATATCTCTTGACAATACAGCCAATAAGATGTGCATGAACAATTTAGTCACTAGAATGAACAAAAAGATAAAACAACTTTTATTTGAGTACAGTGAATTCTCATTTTACTGGGTTATTTCCTATTGTTTCATTCCTAATACTCTCACTGTGTCTTTCTGACACCATGCCAGGAGTTCTGATGCTCCTTTTTAAGTCCTCCACTTCATATTATAAATGCACTCTGCCTCCTTTAATCCAGTAGATACCTTGATAATCAAAAGCTAACCATGCTCCTTTTAACCCCATTGCCCCACCGCCCCAGCCTGGTTTCCATACCACTCTACTTTAGACCCTCTGTCCCTTGGGATTCATAAGCTGAAATAAAGGAGTAGCATTGCTAACTGGTGGGTTTATGTGCAGTAAGGTATTAAGACAGTAGAATCATAATAATAGAAACTCAGCAAAGCAATAATCACCTAAATTCCTACCTGTACTAATGTTAAGTCACCCATGATGCCAGCTTGTTGAATTTCGACTTACATTCCAGTGTGTATTCTTTAGTTCAAAACTATAAGAAGTCTTCATTTTCTTTTCCATATAGATTCAGCTTATGCTCAGTTTGTATGCAAAGCAAATAATTTGCTCATACTTGTAAAGGATATGCATTATCAGAGCACAACACCTGCAGGACAAAAGAGAGGTTAATTTCATTGTTGCTATGAAGCAAAGGAGATCATTATAGAGCCTGCAGTAACTAAGCTCTGTGAAATAGCTGCATTAGTTATTAACTTTCCAGCACTAAATTTCATATCAGGCTCAATTAACTACTACATAGCTTTTAATGACAATATTTTTCAGATGCAGCTTTTGTTTACTAATAAGATTTCCTGTAACCAACCATCTTTACCATTACTTTGCTTATGTTAATATTCAAGTCCTGTGTTTCTCTGAAGAAAATGGGGCAATGAAAATCACACTTGCTGAAAGCAATCCTTGAATTATTCTTGTAAATTTTAAAGTATTCAGGTTGTACTTTCACACTACAAGGCAATAAAAGTGTTGATGAACATCATCTCTGCATTATATCCACAGAACAAACTGAAGTTGTCACAAAACTTCCATGTATTTGACCAGAACATTTCTGTTGTATCTGAGACTTTCATGCTCAAAGCCCTTTAAATTAGAATTTGTCTTCAAATTTATTATTTTCTTATCATACTGAAAGTCAAAGCCTAGAATAAAAGAAGTCACAAAGTTAATATAAGCAGGAAATAATTTACATATACATATACAAATACTGTTTTGATGCTTTTTTGTCACTTATTGTCAGTTTTGGGTTTGGTGGTTTGGGCCTGTGCTATGGACAAAACACAAGTACTTAATTTTCATTTTGAAAGCACCCAGGTACACCCAGGCAACCTGTAAGAAAACCTAGTTTTGAAAGCACTTATGAAAGTGCTGGCTTCTTACTTGGAAATAACTGCTCATGGTATACTTGTCATCTATATTCATTGTGTTGTGCTTGTTTTGACAGCCCTAGTAACGTGGTTGTACTATAAAGAACTATAAACCATCAGAAAAACGTGTGGGCATGTTGCTCAAAAATAACTAATGCTAAGTAGTTTTTAATGTTGATTAAGAAAGCCTATGCTTATTCTAATAAAGAAAAAAAAATCTAGCCCTGTTGGGTATTTTTTTCTAATTTCTGTAACTTTTCCTTCTCTAGTCTTTTCACCTCTTTTGTTTTCTGCATCTTTTTGTCAAATGCCATATATTACTATTCTCTTTTGGATATGTTATTGGTGCTATTAAAAAAGAATAATAAGTGAACTAGTTTTATGCTGTTTTCACTTTTTTAATAAGGAAGGTATGTAGCCCAGGGAAAGCCAGCGGATAAGAAAACTATCATTTAACTATCTGGGATATGTCACTCACAAGGCATTAATACTGACCACCATCAGCAGGTTTTGTATTATTTGTTTTGAGCATCAAGAGAATTCTGGAATGTATGTTCATGACATCTCACAGGTGGTGTATAGGGCAATCCCTCCGATTTTCATTGGGCTGACTCCAGCTGGGTTTACGGCCTTATTTACATCATTGAGTGTTCCCTTCAGGCAGTACTCAGACCGTTGTCATTCAACCTATCCTTGGACAGAAAAACTAAAGGAGCACTATCTAAATGGCATGGAAGGCCCAAAGAAGGATCTGTGTTTAGTGAAACTCTCCAATAAGGATTTAGATTGCTGCCCAAAGCAACATTTATCTGAAAGATAAAAGTTTATGAACTCCACTTTAGTGTTCTCTTTAGTTATTTGATGTGGCATAGACAAGATGCATTGCATCTCATGGTAAATCCTCATGTCATAAAAACATCATGCATGTCATGAAAACGTCATGTGGGACCCCTAGCCACTTCCTTCCTGCAAGCAAAAGCTATTCTAGCATAAGACTACTCTCAGTCAACCAGATGAAATGTTGAAGGGAGACAGGAACACAACATACAGTGAGCAAGCACAATCAAACAAGAAAACACTGCAATCTGCAGAATACAGAGTGATGTGTATGTTTGTATGTTGTTTGTTTTGGGTTTTTTTGTTGTTTGTTTTTTTTTTTTTTATTCTAAAGCTCCCATTTTAGACAAAGAAATATGGTCTTCAGATAGGTCACTGTCAAGGCAAAACCTCTCATTAAAGAGAAATGATACATTGTCAGAGGAACAAACTATCTCAGAGAAGTGTTGATCATTTGAAAACTATTTTGACAGAGAGCAGAGATTTGCTTCTTCCATCTCTTCTTGTGATTCTTTTCTAGAATCCCAGTAAAATGTCGGCAGAAAATCACTTAATCTCTTCCTGGTGGTGTAACAAAATAAGACTTCTCAGGCAGACTTAATTAACAAAAGTTACTCCTTTAGTCACCTTCCACCCCATTTTCACAGTAATTTTTACATAATAATGTTATGGAGCCCTATGTTATACAGCCCTATGACCCTTCTCAGTTTAGTATTACAAGAATATAGGACTTTTGTGATATCATTGTTCTTTTCATAGTACTGTCCTAAGGTACATTGTTTTTTTATGTGTTGGTAGTGGCTTTAATATTGTTTGTTGAGAATTGATCTGTGGCATGGATATATACAGTAGCATAAAGCAGGATATAAAACAGTGTACAAAGGTATGAAGGATATCACTTCATGCTTTCTTATGACCATGAGGGATGGACTCAGTGACTCTAAGATACATAACTCATATGCATTAGATGCCAAAGCAATTCTAACATGTATATTAGTCTATGTCAGCTTTCAAAATTTTTAGCTATTATATGAATTTTAGCACCTCAAGTTGTTCCTCTCTACTTATTTGGTGTGAATATGACTCACATTAATTTTAATTTTCTTCTCCAGTTTTGCATAGGAAAAACTTTTATCCTAAAAATTAGTTATGTTGCATTTGGGTATATTGTAACATTTTTTTTTTTTTAATTGAGGTTAGAAAAATAATAGTCTTTCTTCTATTAGTGTTTTAACAACAGGGGTCACATGTATGAAAAAAACAAACAAACAAACAAACAAACACAACCAAACAAACCTCTGAATCATTGGGAGAATGGAAAGCTATTTACAGAACATATAAATAAAAGAGTTACTGGCATGATCCCACAAAAGTTCCACTCCAATTTCATGAAAATGTCTGCTAACATCTCCATGAAAAGTTTTGCCTGATTGTCAGCTGAATGAAACATGACTGTAGGAGCATTGCAAAGGACCACACTGCTGCACTGAAAATAGCCAAATAGCAGGTGGAATACAGAAGGTGAGAAATAATATCAAGTTGAAAAATATAACTAAGAAAGGAGATTGGAAGAGAAGTGAAAAAAAAACCCGAAAATTGTACTATTTAGAAAGAAGAAATGCTTTCTCACATTAGTATAGCACTTTCTGTTATTAACCATGGACCAAAGAGAAATTTGTAAAAAAGCAGAACAAAAATTGAACTTTTCCACACACAAAATTAGTGTTTTGTTTATTTAAATCAACCTGGTGATTTAGTTTAAGCATAGTCAAAAACTAAGCTACAAGTGGAAGTCAAAATAATTTGGACATTTTTCAGTATCTAGTTCACACTGTAGGATAGTTAGAGAAATGACAATTACATTTTATTTCTAAGAAATAATATTTAATTCCATGTTAGGATTTAGACAATCTAGCAGAGAAATTTTTTTGTTTACTCATTGGCCTAAAAATGTTATTATAACAAACACATTGATTACATTTAAACATCAAATTAGATTGAATAAGATAAAACCAAAGAAACACCATGGAAGTTTTATGCAAGACACAACAAAATGCGATGATTTGCTTGGTCTTTAAACTTCTTCAAGGAAAATAAGAGTCAGACTTTTCTGTACAAATACTTGGAGTGGTTTTGTGAGCATAACCAGTACAAACTAAGGCAAAAAGTGAAAGCACTAAATCATTTTAATTGTGCTCTAAGTTGGTGACAGGCTGTGATCAAATCCATGTTCCTCGTTGTAAGCATCTACAATATTAACCCAGATTGGTTTCATGGTCCATTTAAAAGCAAATAAAACAGAGATCAGTGAAACTGTACTGTCCTCATCTACAGCATTTTTACTAAAAAATTAACCTTTTTACTTCATATAGGTGAGTCTGCACAATCAGATGAAGAAGAGAAAAATATCACACTTTGTACCAGAACGGCATACTGAGACTGGATTTGTAGATACTGGGCACGGTGCTGAACCCACTTATCATGTTTCCATTACATAATTTTCATTTTGTAATGACAAATTTTCTACCTGCACTTTTTACCTCCATGTGACCTCCATTTCACCTTCATGCCCTCTTTCACATTACTACAATAATTTATTATTCCCCTAACTTTTGTTTATGTCAATATTCATAGCTTTCAAATATTTTTAAATATATACTGCCTCATGACTCTTGTGTGTTTTTATAGAGCCATCACATTCTTATCTTTTTTCTTCTATATATAATCTTATTCTATATAATCCTATTTTACACACTAACCCTTTGAAAACAGTACTATTTATTTACATATATATTACTGTAGCATATATATTACTGCTCTCATACACTTCTGTATATGTGAATGTATATATTTAGACACAGATGGTCGACACCTTTTGGTAATTCAAACCTAGATTTTCTCTTGTTGAGATCAGGATACTTGTTTAGATATTGGAAGGTGTATTTGAGACTTTGATTAATGTCTTTGGCCTAAAAAGAAGATCAAATCAAAGCTATTTTCATCTCTGTACTGTATTCGAACAGGTAAAGCTGTCAGCTGTCACCAGTTAAGCAGACAGGATGCCAGCTAAATTTGAGAACTTTATAATTTTAGTGAGACAGACATAATATTTTATTATTTTTAAAATTAATATCCTCCATTATTATTATTATTATATAATTCAGTAGTCAGTTTGTATGTATGAACATCATAAGCCACATCTTTGTTAATCTGTTAAGTGTACAGACAAGGTTGTGAAGACTTTGTTAACCTCTCAGTCAGGAGAAACTTCATTTATATTAATGGAATTACACCAAACAGGAAAGGAGTAAAGGTTTTCTATGCAGTAAGAAGGGCTGAACATTTTTGGCTTTCATGTGGTATGCATAGTCTTATTTTTCTAGAATGTCAGCTGTTGTATGTCATGGCATAAGTTACTTTATGATAGCTTTTTGATGACAGACTTTACCTAATACCTCCCTTTTCTCCAACGTCTACAATATCTCTCTGTAATTCTTGACAAAACATTTCTCTAGAGAGACCTTTAAAAAACTTCCACGCCTTTAATCACTGCTGTTTCCCTTCTTAAATACGTCAGTGGTTCAAATCTTTCTTGATATACAGGGATGAAAAATGGATACAGAATTCAACTGAGGAAACATATCAAGGATAAGCCACATGGTAGGATTGCCTTTCATGTCTTGCAATGGTACTCACTTGTAGACATACCAGTATGAAGGATACTTTTTAAAACTGACACCTTTTCATTTTGTCACGTGCTACAGTCTTTTGAAGAAAACTTAAGTTTGGTAAGTCTTTGAAGTGGAGGAACTTTTCCTTCCAGTGAAAGAGAGTCTTTTAAAAATATAAACCCAAATAAAAACAGTGGTTTATTAGAGCTGAGCTTTCCAGATATAGAAAACTTTGAGCAGCTAGATCAAAGAAAACAAAACAAAACAAAAACAAACAAACAAACAAAAAAAGGTGAAGTATGTGTAAGGATACTCTCCTAGCTGTGGAATATTTGGAAGGCAGATTTACATTCCAGATCCTGCAGTCTCTGAAATGCTCTAGGGTATTCTGCTGGCCACCTGGGTAAGAAAAAGTTCCAAATTTTTCCAGAGAATTTCATCTAATGCAATTACTCTCCCAAAAGGACCAAAATTTACAGCTAAGACCACAAAAATTAGTAAATTCTATCCATGGAAAAGTCAGACACTCAAAGCAAGAAGAAGAGAAGATTCATGGGCAAAGGGGTCTTTGCAGTACATCTTATTTTCTATTACCCTCATTAATTACAAATTTTTTTCTTAAAAATAAGGTATTTTCCCAGTCCTACTGTCATATACATCAAAAATAAGTTCTCTCTACATTATCAGAACTTGTCTGGCAGGCACTTGGAAAGCAAGGTTTCAGTAACACTTCAGCTGTTCTTATTTCAGTCTGCAAACGTCAATATTTCAAGGCCTGGACTTCAAACTCATAATTTCATAAGTTTTATCCAAAAGATCAGAAAGTTTACAGAGTTAAGAAGAATGTCTATGAAATGAATACAGTAAGTTTAGTGACATCAACAGTGATCTTTTTTATTTACCTTTTAAAGCTATAACCTGAAAATTGCACCTATTTAAAGCAAAAAGAACAAAAATAGTTCCTGCACCAGGAGAGCAGCTTTGGCTCTTACTGACCATGATGCTGCACCTGAAAACAGTTGGTTTGTATCCTGGCAATAGAACAACAGAAACCAAATCTTACTGTTTGCTTTGAAAATCCCTTTCCCTATGGTATTACCATGTTGTCGTCAGCCCACTTAGAGCTGCGCTGCATTTTATATACCTTGTAATTTGTAGTCATGCCATCTGAGCTTCTCATTTCAAAACCAATCAGCTCCCTATTCATTCATCTGCTCCTCAGTTTTGAAATATTCATCATGCACTTATCACTCCTGTATTGTTTTATATCCCGTTCTAGTTTTGGCTGGGTTTGCCCTTTCAAATTTTGAATAGAAATAGGCAAAATTTCTGTTATAAACATATATGTCATTTTTTCCTCTTTTTCATGTGTATTCATCAAAAATTTCTCAAGTCATTCTTCAGCAACTTCCAAGTATTATGTTGAATTAATCTAGTAAAACAGGAAATTCACAAGTCTGCTTTTACACCCTGGAAAAGTATTTCTCAGTGAAGAGCATAGAACAAGTATAGTACCAGGTTGCATTCAGACCCAAAGAGATCCTTTCCTGTAATTTCAGCATTCAGATTAGTATACAAAATTGAAGCACACATCAGTTTTATTACTGCTCCATTAGACAAGGAAATTAGAGAGTTAGGAGAATAAAAACTACATTAGACGTTTGTTTTCTTTTTATCTTATAACAGCAGCCGCCTGTGCATAGGATTTATAGAATGATTTCATATGTGAGCTTAAAGGTCAACATTATCCAAAGAAAGGAGCTCACAATATGCAGAAAAGAACTGACACTGGTCTGATTGCTTGCTATCTTACTTCCTGCTACATGAGAAACCATGTAAATGCTAAATTCTGAAGGAACTAGTCTGAATATTTGCCTTCAGGGCTTTCAAGCATTTGGAAGTATTCTGTTTTGGAAAGAAAATTAAGAAAATAAGATAAATCAGACTGCCAGAGGGGCTATGCAGATTTATTTTTTTTATTATAAATAATAAAAAAAAAAAAAGCAAAACCAAAAATTAACAAAAACCACAAACAAACAAACAAAACAAACAACAATTACCTCCCCTTTACATTTGATCAGCCTTAACCTCCGCCTTAACCACTGGCTGAAATGTTATACTTACAAAGTCTAACCTGCCCAGACAAGCCTTGCAATTATGGTCCTATCTTAACTAATAAAAAAGAGATTATAATGGTCTCATGAGTTTATTCTTCTAATAGTGAATATTTACAAAATATTTCATGCTTCCAAAATGAACTCGTACTTTTATGGCCCCTTAAATATTTGTTGTGAACAAGTACGGCCCCAAGAGCCTGTGTAACAGTGTTGTCTTTTGTTAATCCACATCTTGGTCTCTGAACAGTGTATAGACATTGAAACAATCAAAGCAAGAAGCAATTTAATTAGTGCTGCCCTTCTCAGGCTGTAGTTTTCCACTGATATAACCATATAACTCATAACAACCTTTCAAGTAGGGAAAACCTCCTAATAATGTCTCATCTATATTGACTCAGAGATGTCACTAATGTATAAATTCCAGAGTTCAGAAATCATTTTTTTTCCAGTCAACTGTGATAATACAAATGAATATTTGAAGGCCTAGAGAAACTTTAGAGGATATCCTGAAATAATCTCATAAAATTCACATTAATATCAATTAATATTGTTAATTAATATCAATTAATATTGATAAATGAGGAAAACACCTTAAACTCAGGAAACTGGGAAGAATTCTCATAGTCTTTCCACAAAAATGTTCCTACAGATGGACCTGGGCAAACTTGAAGGCTACAAAAGAGGAATGGAAACTCAAAGAGAAGCAGTGACACCTTCCATTTATTGAAAAGACAGATTCATAATGGGTCAGCACATCTCTTCTTCAAAGTAATCATTTTAAAGATTGAAAAGTAAAAATGCACGGAGGAACACTGAATAACAGCATCTACAATCAGGGTTTTTAATTAATCTGAACTTTAGTCTCACTTGAGTTTTTAAAAAGGTGCCTTACTTATGTCATCATATTGTAGTCATCCTCTAGCAATGCTTTTGAGAAGGTCCTGCCTTCTGCTTCATTCAGGCAACAGTATTAGACCGTAGTTACTCATAACACATTGTGATCACTTAATTGCCAGTTGCCAAACATCCATCAGATTTCACTCACTTTCTCACCTCCCACATTTTTAAAGTTAATATTCAACTCAATATCAGTTCCATGGTCTTTTGCATATTCACTCTGATAAGAATTTTCTGGTTACCTAACTTATACTTACCTCACTTTTGACTTATTAGGACAACAGCTTTAGGGTGTAAGGAAGGGAATCCCAAAACACTCATATGGCAAAGAGAAGTCAATTCAGGCATTGATATATTCTTGTGTCCAGCTTTTCTCACTATTTATACATAATAAGTCTGATTTTCCTTGCTATGCTGCTGGACAGCAGCGTCTTCTGAACATGTCTGATATTACAAAGCAGAAGTGATTTCTTAAAAAAAAAAAAGGAAATTAATAAAGAACCCATCAGTGAAGCCAATTTAACTCTGATGTTTACTAAAAACAACTCATGAGCTTATTGCAAAAACTCCTCACATTCTCTTTACAAGAGGTGTTAATTTTAATTGTCATTTGTAAGACATGCACTTACTGCTCAACCTGCAAGATTTATTAGCACTTTCATATGGCTGTTATCATGTATTACATTGTATATTGATGCAAAACAAATGGGAAAAAATAAAACTCACCTCCTCATTGCCACATATTCCTAGCTGAAGGTTCCACCCAGGCAAGTCAAGGTCGATGGTTTTGAACTACAGCTTTATCAACATTTTGCCTCAAGGAGGTAACAGGAAAAGGTTTTAACCCAGACATGTAGAGATATGGGTTTTTTTCTAAAATGACCAACCACAACAAAATTGTATTCTATCTCTTGAAAATACATAAAAGTCTCCAGGGTAGTCTTGTCACTGGCCTTTGAGGATGTAAAATCCAGGACTATTAAACAGGAACATTTCAAATGTCTTAAATATTTTGTTCATTGCAATGTTTTCATTACTGAGTTTGCATTCAGATGCTCATGAAACACCTTTTAAAGGAACTACAAATTTCAAACAAATTAAAATAATATTGACTTTATCAAATTCAAGGTGAAATAGCGCTATGATGTAGTTGGATTGCTCTTATACAAGTATTTATTCTAAGGAAAGGATACAAATGTACTCCTTTTCAGGTTAAAAAATGCTGGATGACAGACATAACGCTCCTAATATCTGCCTGATATTAATCCCTGTTGTACTAATTTGTTAAGACCTCCTCTCTCAATTCTACTACTTAAATTAGACCAAACATAGGGATAGATCACAGAGAACATTTTAAATACGAACTATTTGAATCTCTGAGTTTCAAAGGAAAGGTATTTGAGACACATTTAAATTCAATACATTGAATTGAACTTTAAAGTAAATTCCTGTGGTGGTGGTGGTGTTGTTTTGGGGGTTTTGTTCTGTGTTTGCTTGTTGGTTGTTGCATTTTTTTAAATTGGTTTCAAGAATTAGAATGTTTAGCTGAACCCTTACTAAGACAGCTCTGCTTATGATTTTTTTTACCTAGAGAACATACAATCCAAGAAAAGATGGTATATGGGAGTTACCCCCTCAAGATCATTTACAAATGCTTTGGAAAAAAACCAGTTTGAAAATCAGTTCTTAAATAAAAAATTCAACTGATAGTTAAATCATAATTAGGTCCAAATAGTACCTTAACAGGAGCAGAAGAATATTACATCTTCAGCTCTAAAACATAATTTTTTGTAGAATGAACAGTAATATACTAAATACTACGAGAACAATTCACCGAAATGCTGCAAATATACTTCTGCCTATTACAAGTACTATCTGTGGTGAGTTAATTTCTGCTAGTTGCTGGTTGCCTACCAAATTACTCTCTTACTCGCCTTCCTATGCAGGGCACAGGGAGCAAATAAGATGAAAAGACCATGGATCAAGGTAAAGGTAAAGGTATAGAGGTCAGTTCACATCATGGGCAAAACAGACAACTTTAGGAAGATTAATTTAATTTTTTGCCAATAAGAGGCAGAATAAGACAGCGAGAAAGAAAAACATAACCAAAAACATCTTCTTCCCTTGCGTCTTGACTTCTTCCCAAGTTCAATTTTACACCTTCATTCTACCTCCTCCCAAACCCAAACAGCACAAAAGGGATGAGGATGGGGGTTACAGTATTTTCAGAATACTTCATCCCTGATACTCCTTTCTCCTTACACTTTTCCCCCCATCATGGGTCCTTTCCATGTCCTTCAGAAACAGATTAGTCTACTATGGGTTCCCCATAGGCCACCACTCCTCCCAGAAAGCCTCCTTCCATATGAGTTCCTCTCAGTGTCCTTCAACTTCCTTCAGGCATATCAACCTGCTCCAGCTGAAGTCGTCTACTGGTTGAAGAGTGGTCCTTCCTCAGTTGAAGGGGGATGACTTGCTTTGCCATGATCTCCTCTGCTGGCTACATGGGATTCTCTGCTTCACAATCTTCCTCACTGACCTTGGTGTCTGTAGGGTTGTTTCTCTCACATTTGTCTCTCACAACCGCTGCACAGACTTTTTACCCGGTCCTAAATATGTTGTTACAGAGGCACAGCTGATGGGGCTCAGCTTTGGCCAGCAATGGGTCCATTTTAGAGCCAGCTAAAACTGGCTGTGTCTGAAATGGGGACAGTCACTAGTTTCTTTTTATAGAGGCCACCTCTAAAGCCCCCTGCTACCAAAAGCTTGTCACATAAAACAAATACAGTATTTGAAAAAAAAAAAAAATTAAGTTCCATAACTCTGAAATACTGATATTTCAGCTTTAAATACTTCCTAGGCTTTTCTGTCAGACAATGTTAGTGATTTCTGGGTTCAAATCCAAGCTATAGCTCTCATTTTTAATGCAAAGAATATTTTCAGGCAGTGAGTTATAAGGCACCTTCCATCAGATCCGACAGGCTCTTTAGCTGAAATAAAAGCAGAGAAAAAAAATAAAAGTATTTTTAAAATGGAGTTCCTGAACGGTCTGAGAGGAACTTTATAAAGTACCTGCTGATGCCATAACACTGAACACCTTTTCTCTGTGTCCTATGCTATACCTTTGCTGTGAATAATATAGTTTGTGCAGGTATTTTTGAGTAAAGATGGTGGGGGTAGTTAGGGAGGTTCACTGGTGGCTCTGCGGAAAAAAGTCCTTAACTAATCAAAAGTTAAATCAAGAAGTTAAGCTTGAACATAAGGTTTTAAATTTCTGTGCATGTGAGAAGTAAGAATGAAGCAAATTTCTGACAAGTCTGAAACCGCAGTTTAAGATAGTACTTAAACATGCATGAATTGGCATTTCACCCTTCTTTTCTCACAGGCCAGCAGCCTTTTCCAGCTCATGCAATACTGTGGTGAACCCAACTGAGAATCTGATCTAAGCTAAAATTAATCTGAAAAAAAAGGGCAGTTTTACCTCTGATTGGTTCCCTGATCTAGTTCAATGAGCAGCAGCACAAACATTTCCGTTAGCCCAAGGGAGGAAGAAAAGCAGGGTGAGAGTAAGCTGTCAGGTGGAGAAGGAGGTCAGGACTGCTGCTTGAGGCAGCAGTGCTAGCTGACAATGTACTTGCTGCAGCTTGAGGTGTTTCATATTAGCATTTTTTTCATCAAAACCAAATCTTCATGTTCTGCTCTTGATTAATTCTGTTGTTCCCTGCGGAAAGGCTACAGTATGAATCTTTACTTATAAATACTTTAAAAGTATTGGCCAGTTCTGCTTCCTTGAAATGAACAAGGTTTATTAATGTAAATAAAGGTGAGGACACTGTTTACAACAGTAGGGCAATAAAAAAGAAGCCCAGAACAATATTAAAAAAAAAAAAAAGGAAATAAAATGGTGCTTTATTAGTTCAGATCAACAGTCTTTATAGCCTAGTTTCTAGTTTTTAGCAACTCTTGTCATTGAATGCTGTGGAAAATTACCTCTCCTGAAGTGTCCTATTTTTAAAGGTATTACTGTGATATTTGAATAGTTTTGCAGGCCACTGCACATATGTAGTTGTCTGACATGAAAACTAGCTGTGTGGGAGTGAATCAGTATTCTGATCTGCCCTGGTTATGGTTTTTAAAGCAGGGATGCTTCAACATAAGACTAAGATTCAATTTATATACCTATAAACAGGGAAGACTCAAACAAACCAGCCTTCTGTTGGAAAACCATTCAGTTAAATTTACAGCCTTGTATTCATAGAATGACTGCTGCACTGCAGATTGCATTACTTTAGAGATGAAAATCAGTAGATATACAGCAACTATTGCATTTCATTTATAAGTCACTGACTGGAAATGAGGTAAGGATGCAGCAACATGTCATCTAGCAGTATTTGCTACCCTGTGAGAAAAGATCACTTACATGGCAAAGAAATCACCTATTTTTTCATGTGTTTATGGATCACAGACGCCAATTAAATACAAAAATCTTCAAATATTTGTCAGGTAAGAAAACTTCATAGGTATTGTTTAAGAAAGCAAATTGAGGAAAACAATTCCAGGTGACCAACTGATTTGCTGATTTTGAGTGACAATATTAAAGAGAAGTATCTTTTGCTCGACTATACAGCAACAGAGAGCATTTCAGCATCCTGGGCTCACAAAGCAGCAAGATGTGATGCTTTGTTATACCTGTCAACAATTTGCTGCATTGCAGGCTAATGGTTTAAGACAGCAGTCTCACACTAATATTCAACTACTCAGTGCTTAACCATCATAGTCAGGTTCTAAAAGAGGATATTAATTGAACATACAGGAATTTTGAATTGTAAATAATATTGTCTGTTAATTTTGAACATTAGTAGATTTCTGCTTGATCTTTAACTCTGCAATTACACTAACAACAAAATCAGAACTGGACTTTTCATAAAGTAACCTTTGCAGACAGTCAGACAGATGAATGCAACAAAGGAATAGTAGATATCTATTGTCTATATAGAAATACTCATACAAATGCACACATATCCATTTTTTTTTTTTTTTACTAACCAAACATATTCCTGGTGGCTGATACCTCCTTGTAGTCTGTTTTTTAACATCTCACATCTGCTTCATTAGAATAAATTAGGAAAAAGAAATCATGAATTATAATTAAAAAAAGAATAGAGGCTGCAAAATTTCATAAAAAGTTATAAACAACTAATTTTGTTTCCTAAGTGAAATTATCAAATATTTTACTGTCCCAAATATTGATACTCAGCAACACATTTTCTTCCTTCAAAAATCTCTGATTTTTGATACCTATCCAGTGAATAAAGATTTCAAGAACAAACACACAACCACAGGAAAACACAACATAATTTTATATGACTAAGGTAAAAAATAATCCTGTTTAAGAGGTTTTTCCATATGGATTCCCTATGGATTTCCCTCAAACTGTTTTTGTCATTGGGATTTTAGGTGAGCAAAAATTATTTAAGATGTTCCCAAATTTGCACCAAAATTTCCATAAACCAAACAAGTCCTTTTAAACCTTGTAGTCTTACATCATCCCAAACTGTGTACTCATGGTCCCATCAGTAAAGTTAACTATTCAGTTTTCCACAGCTACTATGCAATGCCTACTTCCTTCAGGACATAGGCTTGGAAATGCCATTCTTATGGTTTTTGGCTCAAAAACACTACATGTGCATTCAGTGATGTGATAGGAAGGCTGATATACAGAAAAGGTGACAAAAAAGCCTTGTAGTCAGTCAGTTGCTAAATAGTGTGTTGACTTAAAGGGACATACTGTCATCACTGAACCAGAGGCACAATTCTGTACCATTAAATTGAAGCCCTCTTATCAGAGTTGCCATATAACTTGTAGGCACATTGCTACCATCTGTTTTTGTCAAGATGATTATTATATGGGAGAAAATGAGTCTTGCCAATTCACACATACAATTTAAAAGAATTAGTAATATATAGGTCATTGCAGAGTATGATGCTGTATTTCTTCCTAGGTGATTAAACTGGAAGATAACATTAATCAGTCAGCATTGCTTAACTGGAAAGATGATGAAAGATTTTCTTCATTTTTTTTCAAATCCTGAAATTAAGTCAAGAGATTTCAGTACAACATTATCTGTGATATTTGGATATTTTGTTTCTTGAATTGTTTTGTTTTGGTAGAAAGCAGAGTTTGGGGGTGAAGAAACTGTAACAGGAATTGGTGGAAGAGCCTAGAGGCTCTGGTGCTGCAATGATGGCTTACATGAAAAGGATAGACTATGACTAGGATGATATAGTACTAAAGGGACTATTTAGTGGTAGGGTCTGAGAAGAATTAAAGATGAGAGTAATAGCTCAACTCTTTTTTTTTTTTTTCCTCCATATTGAAACTTTCTGTACAGTTCAAAATGCCAGATGTTTGCAATGGATGTGAGCCAACACCCAGGGAAAATATATGGGAAGTTTTTAATTTGCTTTTCCAGACTGATTAAATGAAACAGGATTAAGGGGCCTGAGATTCTCTCCCTCAACTCTTGAGCAAACCCGAACAAGAGAAGAGGATCATTTCTTTCCATATATTATCTAAAACCAAGGCTAGAAACTGGTGAAACAGGAAATGTCTTCTCCCCACCTGTTCTTTCACCCAGATTTGGAAATAACCTGTTCTTGATACTTTTATTTCAAATTATGCCAGAACTGAGTAACAAACTTCTTGATATTATTTTCCTGAGCCAGCATTTCAACAATTCCTGGTTCTCCAAAAGAGATTATAATCTCTGGATTACAATTTACTAATGAGTTTTTTAAAAGGAAAAATAAAACTTAAAGTGCTGATGCCTAAATCATATCTCTCATTCTTTTTTTGGGATTCCAACTCCACAGCAATGACACTTCCAAACATTCAAAGCCTTTTCCCTATTTTCACAACCCTAGCAAATAGTAAAATAAAACTATGAGTCATAGAGCAATACCTTTCTTACTCACCTTTGTGAAAACTCCAATTACCAAAACCAATACCAAATTCTAATACCAGCACTTCTGCATCTCTTTACAAAAGTATGACAGCAACAATAAAGAAAAAAAGAAAAAAAACCTCTGAGCACTGAAGTAGGAAGCAGCATGGCATGGCAGATAAACCTTCAATCTAGCTCTTCATACAGTGACTAAGCACATACTAAGCTCTATCTTTGCAGGTAACAACATCCAGAGAAAAAGACAAACAAAGCAGAAGAGAAGCTTTCACTTTCTCCAAGGAAGGCAGTGAGTCCAATGAAAAATTTACTCTTGGATTAGTCAGGAAGTCTACTACAAGTTCTAGTATTTGCATTGTTATTGCTCTGCTCAAGTTGAATCAAGTCAACGTGCTCACAGGTAAATCAGCTTAATAGCACAGGTTAGACATGAAAAGAAAGAAAGAAAAAAAAAAAGATTGAACTTTCAGGGTAATTTTTCAAGGTTATTTCTTGCAAAATTAGTTCTTTAAAGTGTTTCTTTCAAGGCTACTCAAGAGTTGAAAGAAGGAAACCGATACTGGTCCATATATATCCTATTCTTTCTGCTTACTTCACACTACTTTATATGCTGCTTCTTTTGGGAGAAGCAATAAAACATAGAGATAATTTCATAACATTTGGCTCATATAAAGGAAAATATCGACCAACTCTAGCCCCATACTTATTGCATACCTCTCCAATGTTTGAGTTATTGGAGGGTTTTCACACTAAACAAGAAAATATTAACGTTAACATATTTGATGAGCTCATAATCATGAACATAAAGAGGATGGCTCAGAAAGGCAAGAAGAAAGTTAGTGTTTGTTGTATTATTGTGCACTGACTCACATGTATATAAATGAGATAGCTCCGTCAGAAAAATACAGTGGAAGGATTTTATAGTTAGTGTCTATTCAGCTCTTAAGGTGACTGCATAGAGTAAATTCCAAATAGAAACCCAGCAAAACAACTTCTGAGGTGTGACATAAATCACCACTACTACACTCTTCAAGACACACTGTAAGGAATCAAACTTCAGAACCTAAAAAGGCTATCATCATGATTTGTTATTTCTTACCGTGAACATATATTTTCTTTCTAAATGTATTTTTTCTTCCCCAAGCCCTGCTCTCTTCCTGAATTTAATAACAGTGCTTAGTGAAGGCAATTTTAAGATTAAATCTTATCTATGATGTAATATTTTTTTACTTGTATTCCCAAATTACTTATCCAAACTAGAAAAAGAAATAAAAAAATGATAAATCCAAATCAGCATACATATTTTAATTTAAAACTCATACCATTAGTACTGATATGTATTTTCAATTCAATCTTTACCCTAAGAAGGCATTCTTAGCCATTCCACCACCAGCTGAAGCAAAAGGAAAGCATATGAATGGCACAAGGTACCTCTGCCTTCTGCTGTCTCCAGGTGAGTATGCTGTAAATATGTGAACCTCTGGATCTTGTGTCTTTTAAGAAAGTAATTGTTTAAAAAGCCATTGAAAGTTAAGCAGGTGCATTGTTTTCCCACATTGCTAGGCCTGATCTTTTTGTTAAATTTCTCTTGACCTGTGGCCTTAGGGATGCTGCGGTAAGGTAAGTCCATGAGACTTCCTTAGACCACACTTCAGACTTTCAAAATTCAGTGGCATTGCAGAAATTGGCAGATGTTGGGAGAAGTAGTTCTAAATATTAGGAGGTGGATTTCTTAATCAGATCTGGAAGCTGACTTGGCCAATTTACATTTCTGACCAAGGGCTAAAAGGAAAAACAAAAGCTTACATCACACTTTTGATAATTTGTGGAGTGCAGCTCCATGATTTTAGATGATTATAGTATTGCTATCTGGAAACAGTCTATGGAAGTCTAGTTCTTGTGAGGTTACAGTTTCACCTCTTTGAGCTGAGTCAAAAAGCCTCAAATACTGAATTTGCTGAAATAAACTTAGCATCATAAATATGTGTAAACAAAATACCATCGAAATAGTACTGTAGATTCACAATAGCCATTTCACAAAGTAAAATAAGGGAAGAAGTATGTTAATGTAAATAATAAATATCATATTTGAATATTGATATCATAAGCCCTAAAAAAAAATTTCCAGAAGTTCCAAAAGTTCTCAATAAACCTGTACAATTTATAGAAAGGTTAAAAGTAAAAGACACACAGAAAGCAAATTTGGGAAAAAAATCTAATTTGATCAAATAATTGATTTCTTCTTTTTGCTTTAAACATGTAAAATCTATGAAAATGCTAATTATTATATAAATTCCTATTTAATTTGAGAATTCTACAGCAAATTTGTTAAAGGGCATAAATTTGTCTTCTGAGGAACTATCTTCACTCAGCAGGGAGAAGTAAAGGTTCAGGGACACATTTCCTGGCTCAGTTTGTCCAGCCTAACTGGTGTCAAGGGAACAAAAGTCTCCCATAAATGCTTGAAGGCATATGGATATACAAATTTGTTCCCCTGCCTCTCTATTATTCATAACCTCAGTACAGGGGACATTTCAAGGATGGGGGAGATTAGGAGAGAGGAAAAGCCAGATGACATGCTTCAGTGGTACTTCAATGATGTATATTCCCTGGTGAGTGGAAAGGATTCAAATGTAAGTTTTTTTTTGAATTTGTGAAAAACTGACCTTAGAAACTGAAACAAATTACAGAACATTTCCCATTAGGTTTACTTCTTCAACTTCTTATTTTTAATTATCATGCATTTCAATAGCATTGTCTACATTCAATGCTCATGACTCTGCTATATAAACACAAGTGTTTGCCCTTTTACTATAGATGGTGTGCCTGCAAATTTTGCTAGTTAATTCTCATGAATGTTAATGTGATCAAGTTCAGGAGAACTTGACCTAAAATGATTGGAGGACTGCATTTTCTTTCTCCAAAATAAATGGGTTATACTTAGGTTAAGAGAAACACATACGGATGTGAAAATGAAACAACAAAAATTAATACCTTACTCTCTTGTTCCTTAAACAAGTTGTTTTGTTTAACGTGTTATAAAAAAATATTGTTTATTAGTTACATACATGTCAATTTTGAAGACAGAAGATATTTCATATTTATGTCCAAACAAGATGTTTAGTGTTCAGCTGAATTTGGCTTCAGGTAAGCATTTTAAAATGTACTGCAGTCTTAAAACCCATTCAAACTGTTCCTTAAGTCTACAATTATATTCTGATCTGATCTTTAGAGCGTAATTCTAGATTTCTTGGGGAAAAATCAAGTACACACTGTTTATCATCACAAACTTAATTCAGAATTCAAAATCTTCACATTGGTCACCAGACATAAAACTACACAGTGGTTACTTGTGAAAGAGCTAAGAAAACAATATTCCAAATACCAATAGGGTCTCATGTAACAACTATTCTCCCCTACCTAATACAGAAGGAAATGCTCAGGGTTTTGTTGTTTGGGGTTTTTTTATATATATATACCAACATTATTTATGGAAATATCTTTCACAACTACATAGACTGTGAGATTGATTGCATCCTCAGCAAGCTTGCAGATGACACAAAGCTGAGCAGTGCAATTAACAAAACGGAAAGAAGGGATGACATCCTGAGAAACTAGGCAAATGTGAGAAATAGGCCCGTGAGAGCCTCATGAAATTCAACTAGTCTAAGTACAAGCTCATCAGAGCATGGTGTTAATAATGCCAAGGTATATGGGCCATTCACTTAAGAGTTGGACGTGATGGTCTTTGTGGGTCCCTTCCAAGTCAGAATATTTTGTGAATATTTGTTCTGCAGTTGGGTCAGGGCATCCCCATACATAACTAGAGACTTAGAGAAGGACTCATTGAAAGTAGGCCTGTGGAGAAGGACTTGTGGGTTCTCATGAATGAAAAGCTGAACATGAGCTAACAGTGTGTACTTGCAGCCCCTCCAGGGCTGCACCAAAAGAAGTGTGACCAGCAAGTCGAAGGAGGCGATTCTGTCTCTCAACTCTGCTCTCACGAGATCCCAGCTGGAGTGCCACATGCTGGCCTGGGATCCTCAGCATATGAAGGACATGGACTTGTCTGTTGGAGCAAGTCCACATGAGTGCCACAAAGAAGACTTGAGGGCTGGAGCACTTCTTGTATGAAGATAGGGTATTGGGGTTGTTTGACATATTGACATATGGTATTTGGGGTTGTTCAGCCAGGAGAATAGAAGGCTCCAGGAAAACCTCATTGCAGCCTTCCAGTACCTAAAGGGTACCAATAAGAAAGAAGAGAGCAACTTTTTGCACAGGCTGATAGTGATAGGACAAGGCAAAACCATTTAAAATAAAAGGCGATTTAGACAAGATGTTAAAAACAACTTCCTTATTCAGACTGTGTTGAGGCACTGAACAGGTTGACCAGAGAAGCTGTGGATGCCTCGTCACTGGAAGGTTGGATGGGGTAATCTGCTATAGTGGGTGGCATTCCTGCCCATGGTGGGAGGTTGGAACTCAGTTCCTTCCAACCCCAACCATTCTATGATTATATGAAAGGGGGCTATATGAAAATTAAGAGGAGCTTATTTTATTTTCAGGGTAGGAAAACCTTACTGTTCTATGCATTTTGGAATTATAAGATGGAGACATAAACCCAAAAAACCCCTACAGCAATAGTAACAGTATGAAAAAAAAAAAAAAGGCATCATGGTGACCTGGAGATATTTCTCTTTCCAACATCCCCTTTCACCTTCAGGTACTCAGAGGGTGGTAAGTCTGCCAAACACCCTGTTAAATGTCCAGAGGGTGTAGGGTTTTAATATGGTGGAGTTTGGTCTCCAGAAAATGGAAATAATTAAGATGATCTGCATAGTTCCCAGATGAGTTAATAAAGACACAATCTCATTAAGTCACTGTCCTTGTATCTTGTCTTCTTTCATGTCTGGGACAAAGCTCAGTTCTTGAACACTGCACGCTCCACTGAATAGAAAGAGTTCCATTACATTATAATGGCTATTTTCTGCAAATTTTGCCTTTGAGTTTTTGTAAATCTTGTCATTCCATTTTCACTGAGCTAGCCAAAAGATATGTACCTTGTAATGAAAGATATGCCCTTTGAGTTTTTTCACAAGAACACTATCCTCTACCATGATGTTGTATTAGGGCACAATTGTCAAGATGGAGCATAGTCACACTTATTCCCATGTCCTTGCTGCCCAGTGGTTTCTTTCAGAGTGCTAAAAAGATGAAAGAGGCAATCAAGAAAGAGATTCCATTTCACTCTCTAGTGAAGGAAGATCCAGTTTGTTTTTGCACAGTGTCTTGCTAATGATACAGCCGCTTGTAAGATCCAGCAAAAACCATGAGGCTTGCTCAATTTTTTCTTACCATCTGACTTCATTTCACTGGCATTCTAAATAAAGCACCTCATAAGAACAAAATTTGTTGCAAAGTAGAAGTAAGCCAGGAGGAAAAACTCTTCATAAAAGAGGAGGTGCAGGGGCTTGGCAGGAATATACACAGCTGCATTTTTGTCTTACTTGTTTAATAGTGTAAACAACTTTTGTTGGTTAGCTTTGTATGTGACCATTCAGGAAACCCTCTATATAGACAATGTATCTTGTCAACCATTTCCTCTGTGTGTAAAATGTAATTCGTCACCCTGCACTGCCTTGGCAGCAGCCTTGTAAAGAACTCACAGAATTAATGAATATTTCATAAAGATGTGATTTATTAACATTCCTCTCTCTTAGCTTTCAAAAAGATCCATCCTTCAAAAGCTGAGTGCACAAAAGCTATCTGCAGGTATGGAAAGGAAACTGAACCCCCTGAAGACAAAACCAGGATTTCTTAATAATCTCTGGGCTATACAGACTTTGGAAGACATATTTAGTCAATCTTGTATTAATATTTTATATGGTAAAGAAATGCAGTACTAAGCTATTGTACTGAATTTGGCTGTCAGAACCATGAGCTACCACAACAGAAAATATTATAAACACAGAATCTTTCAATTTCATATATTTTGATGAACATATAAAAAAATAGGTCATGACATAGTGCAAATACCTCTAGGCCTTCTGAGCTACCCAGATTTCCATACTGCTGTAGAGCACTTTTCCTTCCAGAACCCATCAGAAAATTTATCACAGGCACATATAAAGTTTTATGCACCTGCGCTTTTATTCTAACCACTAATGTTCTTGAGTACTATCAAATGCAATAAGTGCTGTCCTAAAAAAAGTCCTTTTCCTATGATTTCATATATTTATTGTGTTCAATTAATATGTACATTCCTGCCTCTTATACAGAAACATTCATTCTCTGAGAATTTGCAGACACGTTGCAATACAGACACAAAATGAACCAAAAAATCAAATGTGTTTTTGATACCTCAAGAAAAAAATACATTTTAACTGGTTTGGTTTGTTGTGTTTTGTGGGGGGTTTTTTTGTTTTGTTTTGGTTTTTTTTTTCCAAATAGGTATTTGTGCCTTTTTTTTTTTTTTGAGCAGACATCCCTTATTTATAATGCAAGTGCAAACACCAGTATTACTTGTCCTTTGTGTGTTTGATCCACAACACCTGTTACACTTCCCCAGTTATTACAGATGCATTATTAAGCTCTTACTTTCAGCTGCAGGAATTTATGCTTTCAAGTCAGGAATCCTCTTACTCTGTGAAGATGGCAAATGCAGCATAATGTCAGACCAAGGCAAAACAACAAAGAACTATTTGACAACAAGCATCATCCATTATGGTTGTGTTTAAATCTCTTTGACTAACACTTTCTTGTGTCTCTTTCCCAAGAGAAGATAAATAGCTCAATGCATAGCTTTAGGATGTGGGGTCAAAGGAGAAAGATGTATATGTGTGGCAAGTTACAAGGACAGGGTGATTTTCCTGGGTGACAGATTGTTACTTTTGCAGGGTTTTTTTAAAAATCTATCTTAATTAGTTAATTTAAATTTTTTAGTGGAAGAAGTACCCACTGTGCGTGCTTAGACTTCAGAGTAACAAATAATATGAGAGGGGAAAAACCTCATGTTACAGGAATGACATTCATGCAGGAAAAAGAAAACTAAAGAACAGCTGAGGCATATTCAAGCCTAATGTGACATACTGAGACAAGGAGTTAGCAAGACTGTATGAATTTAACATCTATATACACAAAATTCCTTCAGTTTGTTGTAGATTCCAGAGAAGCTTCCTTGCTTACCAAGCTACAAATCTATGCCTGAAATATTAAGGGGAAATATTGAGATATACTTTCTAGTATCTGGTTCTCATGCAGAAGCATTCATCTAGGAAAAATATACTTACAATCCATCAGGGGTGTGTATGAGAGATCATGCATAACTCAGATAAAGCTTATAAAATGCTCAATAAAATATTGGTATGATGGGCATAGAAAAATGAAAAACTATTGCATACTATCAGAAGTTAATGTTGTCAGATGTGTAAGAAGTAAAACAAGAGATTTTCTTGAAGCTGCTGTCACCTCTTTCTAGGAGCCTTTCCCTACGGTCTTGATGGATATTGTTGGTTTATTCTTTGATCACCACAAAAGGTGTAAAACTGTGGTTTCACTCATGTGATATTTGCTCTGCAGGCACAATCCTTTTCTTTATGCAGAAGTTAAAACAGTCGCAGGAGTTATTTTTCACTGATTATCAAAGTTGGAGAACCGTTTTTCAGACAAATTTTTAAGGATTTATGGAACTTAATGGGGTAAAGTAAATAGGCTGACCTAATAGTCACTTAAGTGCAGTATGCTGATATGTTGAAGAAGAAAGTGAGGGTTAAAATTTCACTGTACTTGCCCTCCCTACGTAATCTGGCCCACAATCTGACTTAATCACTTATCTAAACAGGAAAAAAAAAAAAAAAAAACAAAACCAACCAAACAAACAAACAAAAAACCACACTTATTTGGATGTTACTAGAGATTTTGGAGAGGATAGAACTGAACAAGAGGTTGAAGCAAGCATTGTATATACTCAGTGGATCAATAATAATTTACTTTACATGATGATTTTTCAGAACGGTAACTTGTCAAGGAATTTGGAGTAAAAGCTCAGGTAAATATTCACTCAGGGCTTGAAGTTCACTTTCTCAATTCTTGTTAAATAACAGCAGTTTCAGAATTGTTTTGAAAAGTCCTTTGAAGTGGTGAAAAAGGTTAATAACATTACCAATAAAGTAAAAAAAATCTTTTTAGTAAAAAGGTCACACCTACAACTGTGCAGGTCAGTAGGTTAAAATCCTATCACAGTGGGAAGGTGGTTTTTAGCCTCAGATGCAGAAGGAAGAAGGAAATTCAAACTGAGCACAGGATAAAAAAGTAAAGTCTGAATAATCAGTTCTAATTGATTTTGTAAATTTTGGCATCATCACCAAAGAGTGTTAGGATTTGTGCCTATTTGTGAAGTGGATACTTAAGTAGGAAAATGTCAGACTAGGAGTTTGTAACTAAATCTTTGGAACTGAATTCTCTAATATGATTCAGGTGCAAAACTATGTGGGTGAATACAGTGAGGAAATAGCAAGATAAGGTTGCATATAAATCTCTGGAGAGTCAACATGTCACTGTCATTGATGCATTTCTTTTTTGGATGGCCTACCAGATTACATAGATAAAAGATAGCCAGCACAATGGATTTAACTGGAAAGCCCTCTTTCCAAAGAGAAAAAATGAAACCTCTTCCCATGACTGATATGACAAGATCATGTTAAAAGACTGGCTAGTCCTTCAGCAGTATATTGAGGAAGGTCGGCTAAACGCTGGCTGGATTACACAGTCATGACACACTCACATTGAAGGCATAACTGCTTTCTGAGACTGGAAACAGAACAAAGTAAGCATGGGGAAATCTCCCTACAGACTTCACACTATTCAAATGAGTCTAATATAGTACAAATGTAACTTGGGAGATAAAAGGAAGAAAGGTATCCCAAACCCTTAAATATGAGGACCATTATAGGTTGAGCCAAAGACCTAAAATCAGTCTTTCACTGGCCTTTCAGGATATTACAGAAGCCTTGTGGAAAATTTCAATGACATTGTTGCTCCTACTTCTGCACTGTGTAAAAAACAGAAAGCTAACAAGGTAACTGGTTGAAACTTCTCAGAGAGGCTTTAAGAAGATAAGGGCAGTCTTGTCTTAACCTTTCTTGTCCCATCTTTGCTGTTCCAAATCTGAGAAAATATTCGATCATATCTCCAATATTTGGGATGCGGTCATGAAGGTAAAGAAGACACCTTCTTTTTCTTAAGGAAAAAATATAAGCAAAATTTTTCCATTATAGAGAAGTTATACTCTCGAGCAGCAGAACCATTATGTGATCAATTCTAAATGTAGACATCTCTCGTACTAGTTGCCTTTAATCTGGTTTAACAGAATGAAAGAAACATATTCTAAATTGCTATAATATCACTTTGTGCTTCAGGAATTTAATAGGAGAATGGTTCACATCAAAGGGAGAATGTGCGTATCAAAGTAGTAGATTATATTTTGGTCACTTTCCAAAATAGTAAATGAGATGTTTACATTTAAATTATGCAAATATATATTTTCTTTTCTTTCTGCCTTAACCTTTTTCTTGTGTCAAGAGAGACTTCAGGATGGTTGGCAAACATCAAAGTACTCTAGTCCCTACCTGTGTCATCTTTAAAATAAATGTATTAAATCACTCAACAATGTTCAATTTCTTGCATAGGTCTCAAGTCTACAGAAAGGGCAGGAAGAATAGGAGGGGGAAAACTCTAGAAATCTGGAGAAGTTTCTACAGAAACTGTTAATGTAATATGTTCGTGTGATAGAAGTATTTCCTAGGGTCTCACACTAGCCACAAAATCCCTAATAAACCAATAGAAAAGAGGGAAGACTCTATGAATTTTGGGGGTCTGTACCTATTCATCATAAAGACAAAACATATTTATATCTTTAAATTAATACATCATTTTTGCAGTAGTAAAAAAGACCAAATGCATCAATTATTACCATAAAAGTGATTGCCAAACAAATGCCGATCAAATGGTGCTGCCTAGACAGAGGATGCATTTTCCTTTCTGATTTTTTTTCACTCTGCCATTATTATATGTAAGTTTTATTACCACATTATGACTAACCACAGATACTTTTATTTCTTCTGTGACTTCCTGAGTTCATCACAGTACAAATGTGTATGATTTAACATATCAACTTATTAAAAAAAATTTAAAAAACAAAACAAAACAAAACAAAACAAAAAAAAAAAAACAGAAAAACAGAAACAACAAAAAAACCCAAACCAAAACAAAAAACAACCAACTTTTTTGCCATATATAGCTTAAAATATATGGCTTTTGATATTAGTAAAGCTTGGGGATTTCATTCATTTTGAAGAGTAGGGGGACTTCTATGGCGTTGAGGAGTTTAATTCCTACTGGGAATAATTGTCTGCCAAGTTCTGAGGTAGGGACTAAGCTGGAGTGGAAAAACTCAAAAGAATCTTTTCAAGAATGCCTCAGATGTAATGAATAGGATTATTCCATATCGTAGGCCTTTTTGCACTGTTGGAGTGTGGTGGCTTTGGAATGTGCTTTCTCCTACGACCACTCATCATCATTGCAGTATAACTAGGATTGTGGATAATAAGCCTAGGGTCAAGAGACGTATGGAATTTTGTGTTCATGATAGGCCATTAGGTATTTTTAAATATTTTCTTGTAGAGAACAAAGATGTAAATTTGGATTATGTCCTCTGCTACATCTAAAATAGTTAATAGGAATAGGACTGATGTAGTTACCCTGTTTCTCTTCTGTACAGTTACCTACATATTGCCTGGACCACTGGTCCTGTGTTCCAGACTGTCTGCGCACGCGGGCACACACACACACACACACACACACACACACACAGTTTCGGTCAGCAGTATTATATCAACTGCTTTCATCAGCATTTGCATTGAGACACTAATCTGTAAAATGTGGCTGCTCAGTATCAGACCCATTCCCCGTTTTGTCACTTTTGCTAGAGAGGTAAAAATTTCTGTGAGGATCAGGGTGACCATATCATGGAAAAGTCATGTCTTCAAATGTCTCTACTGAATGTACCACATCTTTCTTCTCAGTTACACTGGCTATGCAATGTGAGAACAGGAGAGAAAGAGGAAATACAATCAAAGCATAATCGTGGGGTTTGTTGATTACAGATTTGTTTTTTAGTTTTTGGGTCTTTTTAATGATATCAGTATTTCAATAGTTTGCAGTGTTTGCCTTTTCTCATTTGAGTGAATGGAAACTCCTTCCTCTGTATTTTGAGCTTCCTAGATTGTCTGCAAAACCTAAGTACAGCAGGCTCACTGAGGAATGACATTTTAGACTTAATGCCCAATTTTCTGCATTCCAGTGATTTTAAACAAATCCTTTTTAGATGTCTTTTAAAGAATTTTATTCTGGACTCTAAAAACATGAATATTGACTTTAGTAGCAGAATGAAAATATTCCTATGGACTGATAGAAATTTATCTTTAGATGCTGATTTAATGTTTTTTGGGTTTTTTTTTTTTGTATGTGTGGAGAGTGTGGTATTAAGTAATCAATATAAATATCTATGCTTGGTGAAGAATACAGAATTGTTTAGCAAGCAGTCTGAAAATTTTCATATATTATAATCTTATAAAATATGTTGTAGAAAAATAAGAGGATAATGTGTATGTCATTTGTGAGTGCATAAAACATATTGTTAAAAGGCAATTGCTGATTTATGGTGTGTCATCTGCTATATAGTTCATAATGCACGTTATATCTAAATTCCCTTTTATAATGTATGCCATTTATAATGTATGTGAATTTATATGTAAGAGAAGTTCACAGGATTTTTAACTATTCTAAATTTCATAATAGTGTTTTTTATTTATCCTCAGTTATTGAGTAATATGATTTTTTAGGTTTAGATATGTAAATGTATATCTGCAAAACTTCCACAAAGGTCCAGGTAGGTGCATGCATTTGAAATTGCTTACAAAAATCTTTACACTGTAAATAAAATGCATTCAAGAAGTCTGATTTGAAGGCAGTCCTGAACACTTTTTTTTCTTTTTTACAAGTAAATAGAAGTAATACCTCTGGAAGGCATGGATAGACTGGTGGTCTTTTGAGTTATACAGTAATGAAAGTATAGAAAAAAACAGAAAATATCACAGGCAGGTTGTTCAAAAAAGTTAACGACTGATCAAAAAGCTCTCAACCATGTCTTTCTTATACTGCAGATGTGACAGTTGCAATTCATTTTAGTTCATCTCGTGCATCTAAAATCTGGTTCTCTAGAGCTGAAAACAACTATAAGGTTAATGTAATAGTTATTTATGATGTGTCAACTGCTATACACTTCATAATGCATGTGTTATATCTAAATTCTCTTTTAATATGCATGTCATAGCAACATGTCAAGACAATTGGGGCCAGACCTGTTTAATATCTTTATCAATGATCTGGATGAAGGGATCCAGTACAACCTCAATAAGTTTGCAGACGACATTTCATTGGTGTCTATCTGCTGGAGTATAGGAAGGTTCTACAGAGGAATCTGGGCAGGCTGGAGCAATGGGCCAAGGCCAATTTTACAAGGTTCAACTATAAGAACTATATCATAGATATATAACGTTGTCTGTTATGTCCCTCTTTCCACATAGGCACTTCTCCATTTAATTTGGAAATTTTTGTTTTGGTTTGGGTTGGGTTTTTTTAAAGAAATAAGTGCTTTTGGGCTGTGAGTAGGCTTATACAGGTATCAGGTTTGATCAGATCTCTTTTCTTTAAGACTTTTAATTTGCAAGGATTCCAATTTTGATTCTTTTACCAAAGGAACAATTTTTGCTCATTTGTTTACTAAATTATATTTACACTGAGAAATTTATTACTCCATTAGTGAATTGTTTCACAAATACACATGTGCATTTATATAAAGTGACAGCTGTTCTTGATAATGTACCAATTTGCAGAACATTCCTTCATTCTCTAAATTGTATCATAACTGAGCAAAATATTGAACAATATTTTTTTAGACATGACTTCCAGATATAGTTTTATTTGTATGATTTGTTAATTATAAATATATATAACTATATATATAGATTGTAAGACAGAAGATATAAACCCATCTTTTACTCTTTTTCTTTTCTTTCTTTTCCTTGTGAGACATCACTAAAATGTAGGAGGTTCTATGTACCCAGGACTTAAGATAAACCTTCTTCTTAAAGTACCATAATCAAGTTAATGATTTACTGACAATGTCCATGCTGTACACAATGGAAAAATATTTATTTTAAAAGAGGTTTCAAAAATGCTGAAAATTGGACCATGCTGAGACAATAGGCAGGCAAGAATGGCACTTGACTACTTTGGTACAATACAAATTCAGTACTAATCACAACAGAGATCTGCGTTATAATATTTATATTTTAGCTGTTAAGAGGTTTTGCATCAGACTCTTGAATAAAGATTAAAGACTTATCTCACACTAACTTTAGTGAGACCAGTTCTCTCAACTTTCCACATCTGACAAATTCATTATATGAACACATAACACTCACAGGTAAAGAATGAAATTAAATGGATGTGAAATTTGAATGAATTTTAGATGTCTTGCAGAAAGTAATTATTCTCTCAGAACAGCAAACATTAGAGTGATGTGCATAAGAACCAAATTTGGTTCATAACTCTCTCCTTCAAGGTGACATGCTTCTTTAAAATTGTGTTTGATGGCAGTCCTGGGCCACTGAGTTTGCCTAACATATTTTTAAAAACAATGCTGGAAAGAAACATTCCTATCAAAATCAGGATACAGAAATCAAGTAGTCTTTTATTTAATTAAAATGACAACTTGTATTGTTATTAATGATAATGATTAAAAATATCTACATTTGTATATAAAGAGATATATTTCAGGATATAATGCTATGGAATGGTGATCAACTATTCCCAGAGGGCTGAGCGCTGGAACAGGCTCCCCAGGAAGTGGTCACACAACACCAAGCCTGACAGAGTTCAAGTATTTGGGTGATACATTCAGGCACATGTTGTGACTCTTGCGGATGGACTTGTACAGGGATAAGGGTTGGACTGAATGATCCTTGTGAGTCCCTTCCAACTCATAGAATCATAGAATCAGACAGGCTGGAAAAGACCTCTGAGATCATCAAGTCCAACCCTTGATCTACCACCTCAGTAACTATTGCCATATCCAGTCTCATCTTAAACACCTCCAGGGACAGAGAATCCACCACTTCCCTGGGCAGCTCTGATTACCCTCTCTGTAAAGAATTCCTAATATCTAGCTTAAACATTCCCTGGCAGACCTTGAGCCCATGCCCTCTTGTCTTACTGGTAGTTGCCTGGAAGAAGAGACCAACTCCCACTTGGCTACAACTTCCTTTCAGGTAGTTGTAGAGAATGATGAGGTCTCCTTTGAGCCTCCTCTTTTCCAGGCTAAACAACCCCAGATCCCTCAACCTCTCCTCAGAGGACTTGTGTCCAAGTCCCTTCACCAGCCTTGTTGTCCTTCTCTGGACTTGCTCCAGCACCTCGACATCCTTCCTGAACTGAGGGGCCCAGAACAGGACACAGAAGTCAAGGTGAGGCCTCACCAGGACTGAGTACAGTGAAAGAATCACTTCCCTGGACCTGTGGGCCACACTGTTCCTGATACAGGCCAGGATGCCATTGGCCTTCTTGGCCACCTGGGCACACTGCTGGCTCATGTTCAGCATATTCTGTGATTCTATTTTATAGTTGGGATGGTTAAGTAGACAAACAGTTTCCATATTTTTCCTACCATATGTGAAAGACACGGGGAAGGAAGAAAAGTAGGACAAATGAGGAAGGTATAACTGTGATCTGGCTACTCTATATCATCATAACAGTCTGGAACATACCAATTATACACTACCATTATTTAAAAAACACTAACCTTGTTACTTATTTAATCAAGAATGTGTAGGCCTTCAGCTAACTTTAAAATATGGGATGTGCAGAGGTAAATCTGAATTTTATCTCCATTCTTGCAGTTTGAGGAAGAAAAATGCAATAAAACAGAATAATAGTTTCTTCATTTCATTAACAAAGCTTGTATGCTTCAGGGTTTTCACTCTTTCTTTACCTTTATGAATGTGTCTTATTTTAGTACTGATGCAGTTTTATTTTCTGTATGTGCCAAGCCAGTATAACTTAGAGCTTTGTCTCACACTATATTTGTAGTTGTGAAGTCTTATAAAATGAAATAATAAAAGAAATGTACAGAATGAAACCTTTATAATATATTTACATTAATTTTTGCTACGGTGTTCTCATTCTAAGGAATCTTTTTTATTTCAAGAGTAACTAACAGTAGTACATTACTATGAGAATCTTTTTGTCTTCATATTTTTTTTACTACTGGAAATATTTCATCACCAATTGTGTTGCATTTTCTGTGACTTGTAATTTCACATGCTACCTTAACTTTTGATTTTAATTTGTTAAGATTGGAATGCAGTTCACCTAAAATAATAAACTTCTTCTTCCATAATACTTGTGTTTTTGTACTTAAATAAATTCAAGTTAAAAACAAAAAATCATCTTTTTGCTCATCCTAAGTTCTTTTCAAAAGTGTATGTATTTTCATTGTAAGGAAAATGATTAAATGTAATTATCATTCCACTGGCAAAAAAAAAAAAAAAAAAAAAAACCAACAACTCATTTAGCCTCAGGATAGAACATTGTGTAAAGATTTTACCTTGTTTAGCTTTCATTGATTCACAGCTGCATAGAAAAACAGGAGAAAGCTTAGAAAAGCATGCCCACTACATACCAGTTTTAGCAATGGTTGTAGCCAAAGTAAATTCTACAGTGTTAGGGCATTTTTTTCATTAAGTTATACCAGTTTAATTGTGGGGTTTGTGAATTCTGAGTAGTGGGAAAAATCAGGATGTTTTCAGTGGGCTCTCTCATCTCTAATAAAACTAATGGAAGACCTGCATTTTGAAAAATTCTGCATTTAGGAGCAGATTCTTATATCTGGAGGCTGGATAAGTGAGGGGTCTGCAAATACATTGTCCCATTTCAGCATTCTAATTAAAGATCCGTTGCAGGAAACAGTAAATTTAAAATAGTGATGACAATATTAAAACTTCTTGGATAAAAAGGAGGCCATTGAAGATAAGGAGACAAATACCCTATTAGAAGAAATGGAGCTAAATGCTCTATGGTGACTCTAAAGCATTGTGTGAGTATTCACAGTGGGCTATAGATGAGAATATGAAAAAGATGAGTGTTCTAACATCAAGGGGTATGAATGACAAACAGATGCTAAACAGACAAATGAGCTATGGCTGAAGGAGGCCAGTGCTGTTGTATGCTGAGGGAAGAGAGAGGAGAGGAAGAGGTGGATAAAAAAAAATATAGCCCCAGAGAAAGCTGAAAACCATGCTGAGAAGTAGTCTGGAGAAGATCACAGGAAACAGCTTATGGAATTAAAAACATTTGGGAAATTACAGCACTTAGGAGGAATTAAATATAAGAAAGTAATGGTCATTTATGAAAATAGAAACTTCAAAAAGGAAGGGACTGCATCACAGAACCTGGAGGAGAAGAGCTAGAAAATCAGGAGATATGATCTCAGCATGAATAAAGAGACATGCTAAGGATTCTGTGCAACATATCAGTCTCTAGGAAAACCTTTCATGAACAGTTAACAATAGGTTTTGGCAAGAGAGAGCAAGGAAATGTCTGAGAGACAGGAATATCTGACTGAAGTGATGGTCTTACATCAGTCCCATCATGACTGGGAAGAATGTGTATCAGATATAAATAGTATCTTAATTTATTTCAAGTGGTTATAACTTGCTTTTCACTGATACTCCTTATTGTTAATTTGTTAAAGATGCTGAGATTATATAGATAAATATAAGCATCATTTACAAAGCAATGCAAATTTACACTGAAAGAGAAGTGCTAAAATTGTGCAATGTATTTTTTATTTTCCTGATGAATTAACCATATTGAAATTATTATTTTCAGTCTCAATTATCCACGTAAGCCAGTGAAATATTTGTCCTGTATTCAGATTTAAGAAATGGACCCAAGCGTAGATAAGAAAATGAGTTCATAATGAGAGCAGATGCTACAGAGACAAAATATATCTTTAAAAATCATATATGGCTTAATCCCATGGCCATTTTGTGTGTACATTTAGGGTCTAGCTTTTAAAAGTATTTAACAGTTGTTGCATTCAGCAGTGCGACGTGTCTGACTTAGAAGCTGCACAGTCAGTGGTTACCTCCCTGCCCGTGTCAGCCAGGTATCTTTGGCTGTGTGTTTGCCAAACCATTTCTGGAGCAAAGATGACATGAACTTTCACGAGAGCCCAAGTTTCATTTCATTTCCTTTGTGCAGATATTTCTAAGCTGCAGACTTTGGGGATTAAGAGTCTCCTTGAACTGGGCAGGAATTGAGCACCTCACTACCTCTGTAGGTCTTGATCTAGCCTAGATTTTCATGGGCAAGGCCTACAGCAGCTATTGCTTAATACAATGCCTTCTACCACCATCAACATGGTACCCAGTTTTAAGTGCTTATTTATCTGAGCAGAGCTTTCTTGTTCATTTGTTAAACGTTCTGTGAGACATATCCCAAAGCTGGCTAGGCTAATGTCAAGTAACCTCAGTAGAAGACAATTTTTCCTTTCAAAATTATCCAGAAGGTGGGAAAAGTAGGTTAAAATTACTTTAGGAAAGGGTTCCAGATCCCTCATATGCTGGGCAAAAGAGGTGAAGCCCACTGGGGAAAAGGAGGAGTGATGAGCTGTGCTCAGAGAATGCAAGTTTGTTAAAACTATTGGAGTGTAGCGGAGGGCGGGGGGCAGAGGGAAATGCTTAATTGTGGATTCTGTGAATGATGTCCAGTGTGCCCAAGAGCAGAAACTCATGTTCCTAGTAAAAACTTTTTGTTGAGTATATGTGTTTGGTTTTTTACATGCCTCGGAGGTTGGTTGCCAAGAGAGAGCTTTTGACCTTTTGGTTTTGTACTTTCCTGAAATTATGAATAGGTCTTACCATACCAGCTTGTTTAAATCATCAAATGCTTCTGTAATCATAGTAATGGTTGTATTTTTCAGTTGTACTGCAAAATGGCTGTGTAAACTGAGCATCAGTGTGAAGTACATGAATGAATTCAAGAAATGTAACAAACATCAGAGTAATGAGAAAATTTGGGGAGAAAATAGAAAATCACCTGAGCTACTTGATTCTCACAAGCCTCCATTTTAGAAAGCAAAGGTGTAGCAAGTTTGTAAGGGAGACTCTTACAGTGAATGATTTGGACAATTTGAATTGCTGCACCAGTAAGCACAGAGTTTGGAAATGTGTATTAAGCGCAGTTGATAGTGGAAATAGTAGCATCAGAATATGAAAGAGAGAAGAAACTGGAGTCAAAGGTTCCTCTGAATTCCATATGGCAGCAACAAGCGTGAGGCAAGCTGAGCTTACCTCCCACAACAGAAGTCTAAAGTGTTGAATGCCAAGTTGGAGCACCAAAATAACATTTTTTCCTCATTCACTTCAGCAGAAGTTTAGTAACTGTGCAGCTGGAGAGACAAGAGGAAACAAAACAGCAACATTTCTCAAAAAATCTAAAGATAAGATGCATGTGTGTTAGTCAACCAGTGTTTATATCCTCCTCCTTTGTTTTTCCCTGTCCACTTTCCTGAATTAGAAGGGTACCCTCAGGGTTCTGGCAGCAGGAGTATTCAAAAGAAAAGTACAACCACTTTCCTTAGAAGTTCAGCCAACTTTAGTACAACTAGAGCCCTCAGAGTGTCATTTACCTATCCTAAGGAAGCTGAAGGTTGTTTTATTCCCAAAAGAACTCATTGTTCCACCTTATGTTTCTTCAGTATTTTTCTTAATCCGTACCTGCTTGCAACTTTGCTTCTGGGTAATAAGAGCTCATGACAGTGCTTTTGACTCAGTAATTCAGAAACCTGAAGTGAAAACAACTTGGTCTCTAGGGTTTCTACCAGTTGTGCTGAGCTTGTCACTCTTTTCTCATTCTTAAAGATGTCCTCTAGTCAACAATACTTAACTAAAATACTCAACATGTTCCAGTTTCGGGAGACATGGAAGTCATCTTGACCTAGAGCTCTAGAACTGTGAACAATCTTATCTCTAGTCTGATGCAAACCCAGCAGCTATTTCTAGGCAGAGAATACAAGGCTACATGGGCCAGCAACGTGACAAATGGTATAATACATTAATTGCATCAGCAAAATACAATACCATTGTGTTCTGGGTATCCTTTTTCATTCTGAATGTCTCAACATGCACTCCAAGTTTTTATGCAACCTGTAGCTTAATTCTGTATTGGTAATATTGAAATATGGTTTTTGCAAATTTTGCAGAAGGGTTCTCATGTTCTGTACACTCAGAGGCTGTTAAGTAGAAAAGGGGTAAAGGATGAGGACTTCTAAGCCTTTTGAATTCAACTTGTTTTGATAACCACATGTAGTTATGATATTTTTTCTGTATGGATTTAATATTATTTAAATACTCCATGGTAATGGATTCTGTGCATGTGATACAGTAGCGTTTCTAAAAGAAATTGTAATTGTGATCCATTAAAGTCTAGCTAATGCAATATCTATCTGGAAAAGTCTGAGATTCATGACACTACAAAATAATTATTAAGATAATAGTGTAAAAAACGGGCAAAGCCAAATTGTGTAACATTAGCTTTGATAAATTTTGTTCCATAAAATTAGTTTTTGAAGTAGACATTTAGTAGGTTGAGCAAATAAGTATCTGCCCTGCAAAAGTATATTTTCTCAAATTAAAAATATCTTTCTTACAGAATTGGCTACAAGTGCCTTGTCTTATCTCTTATGGTTTCCAGGACTATGTAAATTCATAGCTCAGAGGAATGGTGTAATCCCACATAATGAGTTGCATGATATACTGAGCCAGTTTTAATGTATCTTAGTTTGAGAGAGGATTTTATTACTTTTCCCAAATATTATTTTGTTTTTTCAGAATTATCATAAAACCTCATTCAGATAACATTAAATATCTTCTTTAAAGCTTACACGGGCACCAGAACAGAGAGGATATGGATACAATGCAATCCTTAACTCACCCCTATTGTGCAGGAACAGAACAGGAGCCTCAAAGCTGCTGGGGGTCCTACATATCTCATATGTGCTGGAACAATGAAACAAATTATGAACAGGGCTTAAGGCTTAGCTCTGAATTCTTGTCTTTGTGAGTTTGTGTCTCATGCATGGAGAGCATTGATTTTGCAAGGTGCTCAGAGATGTGGCCTGTCTGTCTGTGAATAGAACCAGATGGATTATTTTCTGAAGTTTGACATTCAGACAGGGATCTCTCCTTCTCTAATCTGGCACTTTTATTAAGTCTGCACAAGGAGGTTTTATATATTAATTCATTTCTATAATAATGTATTTATACTGAGAAAAGCATAATTGTTGATATCATACATGTAATGCTGTTCTGCTTTAAAATATGCTAGGATAGAAAATGCAATTATGTTAATGTGCAGAATCTAACCCCACCTCATTTTAGACTGTACTAAAGAAATTATTATAAGGTCAAAGATGCACATTCAGAGTTATTTCACAAAGAACATCTGAAGTGGTAGCTAGTTTTACAAAATTTATTGAATTGGCTGGCAAAAGAAATACATGGTTGGTATAATGGCAATGTATGAATGTTCACAGCCCCTGCAGTCCCACCGGGGATACAGAGCCAGGTTACATTACATACCGTGGAGTTGAATCTGCTTTTGGATAACCTCCATGGGTTTACTCCAAAAGGAAAATACTACTCGGTGTAACAAGCTAAGCCTTTAGCTGTTCAGAAAACAAATGCTGCATTAAGCTTAATTACTTCAGCTACCTACTAATGATCTGAAAAATCTTTTAGCAAACCAAGTGTTCTCAGCCAGGCTGTTGCCTTGGCCACATGTTCCTTCACCTTACAGCCGTATGGAAGTGCAGTAGTCAGAGTTTAAATCATTCTTTTGGCAGGTAATGAAACATAGAAGCAATTTCTCTTTATCCTTCCACCTTAAATTTTGATTTGGTGACATTATCAGATTTATAAAGATGAGCTGAATCTGTCTCTGCCAATACAGAGAAGTGAACAGAGGGAGAAGATGTCATTACAAATAAAAGAGGTCAATAATTACAGACCAAATCCTGCTTTGACTGAAGTGACACAAATGGCATGACTTTCAACAGAATTAATAGTTGCAAATTACCAACAGTGAGCCCTAATAAAATGTTATTTCTATTCATAAGTTTGTTCACAGTTCATATTTGCATTATATAAAGCAAACCTGAAAAATCCTTAGAATATAAATATATTATTTGGGAATGGCACTCTTTCAGACTACTGAGAGGAAAACATAGTACGTTCATGGGTTATGTAAAAGAAAACAGTTGGCATTCAATTACAAATATATGTCATATAGAAACATGCACCTCAGTACAAACATCAACAACTGGATGCTGTTGTTGCAAAGGTCAGTGGAAGTTTTATCCCTGATTCACAGTTCTGAGACTTTGAAATGTGAGTTTCTTGGAAGGTAAAAATTCAGTGTGGATACCTTGACCCCTCCACTTTGTGAAGTAGAAAGATTGAACATCATGAGGTTTTTGATCCTTGAAATGGAGTAAGTATGAGTCATAAAGATACCACAACAGGTCTCCTAAGAAGAAACAGGACACCTGTTTATAGTTTAGGGAGTTCTGCTTCAGCACCTCCTTGGCCATCCTTTCTGCATGCATTATGTACATATTGTGGAATCCCTTTAGAAGCTTTCAGAATGCAAGGTTTGTGCAGTGGAAACTGAACAATTATTTTCAATTTTTAGTACAGCTACTGCATTTCAGAAAGTTAGATGGAAGCTCCTTTAGCTTTGTTTAAATTGCAGCTACATGACAACATTTTCTCAACTTCTTAATAGGGCTCTGCCTTTTTTTTTTTTCCTTGCAAGTGAAAAAAAATCACTGGCCTGTTCACAGAAAAAAAAATTTTCTTTAGTCTCAAGGCTTACATATTCACTAGGGAGGTTGGACTGTGCTCCAGCACAGAATTAATCAGCAAGTCACTGCCTTCCAGAAGTAATGTGTAACACCTTGTTTTGTTCTGTGGTTCAAAAGGCACTGTCACTGTTGTACACCAGTGGTTTGTTTTGGGTTTTTTTGTTTTTTTTTTTTTTAAAAAAAAGGCTATAATTCATATGCAAACTAAGGAGGGATTCATGATTTCATAATAAAATGTTGAAATGCTTTGATCATGAGCTGGAAGGAGGTGTGAAACAGTGCTTCAGAAACAGACAGATATTTGTGTAATCAGCCTTTATGTATTGCCAGTTCAGAATAATAACATATAAAAAGCCCCAACTTACCTCATCTGCCTGGTACAGCCAAGGCATAAATAAAAGAGAACAATGGAATTACTATTACTCACTCACTGAGCCCCAGCTACATCACTGTATTCTTTATAATTGCTGGCAAGAAGATTAATGTTTTGTTAAATATCAGAGTAAGGTCACAAGGGGGCTTGCAGGGCTGTCTAAACATCTAGATTTTAAACTCCTTCCTTCCTTCTTTCCTTCCTTTTCCCCTTTTCCTATTTTTTTTTTTTAATTTTAATTTCAGAGAGATGAACTTTCAGCATTTCCTTTAATTATTGTGACTTTTACATTTTTGCATTTGAAAACTTTTGACAACACAAAAAATAAATAAGGACAACAATTGTTGTGTGGCTGATAAAGCTTAATGACCATATTGATAGGAAAATGGTAGGGTTTTTTATGTTAGAAAGAGATGTGTGTTCCATTTTGCCTGTTGTATCTCTGTTCCTTCATGCCTGTTAGTACTGTATTTGAATTAGGATTTTTTTCTCATTAAGTTAATGTCAGTTAACCTAAGTAATAATCTGTTTGGTTTAAAAACAGTCTTTTAAAGGTCTATTAACTTATAGCTTGTGAACAGCAGGACAAGAGCAGTGCAGGTGAAACCTCATGGTTTGGCAGATTGAGGAGATTTGCACCTTATGTACCTTCAGAGTACATGAACCATCAGACTGAGGTTACCAGCTCCAATTTCAGATCTTTTGCAGCAAACAAGTGTTGGCATTTTTCCTTCCTACAGATAAAATCTCGTGGTTATCAGTCTCCCCCATCATTATATAGAAACATTCAAAGAAATATTCCATCATAAATTAACTGATTCTTTATTTTTCTTTTTAGGTAAATTGAAACATGTGATCCATGTGGTAGAACAGCTTCACTTGGAAATACGTGCTAATGCAGAGGATTTCTGGTAAATATAAACATGGTTGTTTCTGATGAAGGAGCAAAGAAATTGTAGTCATCTTAATATCTTGTTTAGACTATTGCCAGTCATTTGCAAAATGCAAATATCTTCCTCATTTGGCTAAGATTATCCTCCAAATTACACAGGAGCAGTCTGGGCAGCAGCAACCACCAGTCTCATACGGAAACATGTGTTTCAGGCTAGCCCCGGATCCATTTTGAAAGCAGACTGACAAACTTATCAAAATCTCGATTTCCTGCACTGAGGACTAGAGACCTACTCCTTAAAACTGTTTTCCTACTTTATTTCTTTTGGTGATGTTTCATTAAGAATCAGGTCACTGATATTGTTAATGAGACTTAAATAAAGAGACAGAACCTAGGTTTTGCCAAAATGCAGGATGGTTTTAGACTAAACCAAACCTGTGGGCAATCATCTGAGACCTACAATCCGGAGTTATGAAGTTCTTTTAATCCTGGCTCTTGTCCAGTTTACTCCTTAACCCAGGTACTAGAAAATATGCCTCTTAACTATCCTCAGTGGCTCTTTACATAGTGTGGATAAAGGGAATAAATTATATTGACCTTATAAGGAGAGAGAGGCTTTAATATTCTGGGAACAGATCACAATTCTAGAGTTAAAAGTAAGGTGAGTTTTCCTTTTGAAAATATGATCATTCAGTTTTTTCTGTTTTCTAAACCAGTCAAGGAATCCAGCTCCCTCTTCTGAAATACTGTGTTAGGACATGAACGGGCAAGTAGGGTACTTTTATTATAGAGAATATCCATGAAAAATGTATAATCAAAAAATTGAAGCTTATTTGCCTAAACATAGTGATGGTTCTTAGTTTATTGATTAATCTAAATATAAAAGATAGCTTGCAAAGACTTATTAGTAAGCTCTCTGGGGGTGTTTCCTTCTTAAATTTTTTGCATGTATAGCTGATTTACCTTCAGAGACACCTCTAGGGCCAGGTTTGGCTATAAAATGTGATCAGCATCTTGCATCATCATTCTTGATGACATACATGGCATACCAAAGATACAGGTTTCAGAGCAGCTGCATTACTTAGGACTTTGTATATCAAAACTAATCTCTCAGTAAAAAAACTCATACAAGAGTTCAGTCAACGTCATGAAAGACATTAGGTGGCTCCTTTGCACAATTTGGGCATTCATATGCCTTTGAAATCTTGCAGTACTCACTGGAACGTAACTGTAGGTTTTTCCAGTGGCACATGGGAAGATGCTACTGGCCAAACCCACAGTGATGTAAATCACACATTTAGATGACAGATGTGTTCTCTTAATTACAAATAAATTTTCTATAAAATCTTTTATTTCTTGTAAAATTTAGTTTGTAAGATAAATTCTGAAATAGAAAAGGGGTATGTAGATCACTTCTACAAAGATGACTCTGACCTGGGTTGTGTTAAGTCACAGCTGCCCTTAGAATCTGACGCTGCGAATAGTTTAGTTGGAATAAACTTTAATTTTAGTTGCAAGACAGGTTAGACAGCTTTTATATCTCTGAGCAGCATTCAAAGGGACATTGTAACAGGCTCTAAAATACCATGGACCTCCAGCAGTCGAGTTTCCCATGATCATCACATTATTTCTTTCATAAGGTCAAACTTTACAACCAGTCACTACCTCTAGAGTTATTATATCTATTTCATTGTCCCTGTACACTAATATGAGAATTACTTTTGCAAAATAAGTTTGGTAAAATAGACCATGTGAAATTTAAATTCTTAAAATACTGCAAAACTATAGTATTACAGGTAGGCAGAAAACAATGAGAACTGCAGATATTAAAAACAAAAACCATAGCAAAAATAAATAAAACCCAATCTAACTTTTGAGAGAGAAAGGCAATTATGACTAAGGAGAAAAGAAAAAGAAACAGTATTATTAACTGCTGGAAGAGAAATAGTCTAGCATTCTGAACACTTTTTTTTTAATCTTTTTCGCCATACTGTATACTGAAAATCCAAAATAAAATGAAGAAGCAAAACTGTGTTGTAGTTAGAAGCTCAGGACTAAATGTTAATTGGTTGCACGGGACATAACCTTTGGAGTCTTACTGTGCACCAAATTCACCTACAGTCTTTTATACCTGAGGTGGGAGAAGTACTTTTGTCCTTTTCTCCTCACACCAATAAGGAATTCAGAGGAGCTGCCTGCCCACATGTGATGAAAGGCTGCAGGCTCTGGGACTCACCATGATAAAAAAGTATGACAAAGTCGAAAGGAAAAGAATCAAGTAGGTTATATTAATTCAAGGTTGTCTGATAAAACCAGTTGAAAACGTGTAACAGAAACAGCAGGTGGAGGAAATTAGTACAAGGGCAGGAAACCTGGTGGCTTTAGAAAGGGTGGATCTGCAGGCAAGTCTCAAAATTTTCACAGCATTTCTCATCTGAATTATTCTGAGTATCAGAATTGCCAGCTCTTTATAGAGGTCCATCATTTCTTGAGCCCTGCAGTGTGAAGTGGTGCAGCCCTGGGTGTCTCTGCTCCTGCACGCCCGGTCAGCGCTCAGGCTTGCAGGGTTCCAGCCCCTGCAGGGGGATCTCGCTCGGCAAGGATGGGGTGTATGTTACGGGGTGTGCACACTGGAGGGTGCTAGTATTTAGAGAAGAGGAAACTCATCGCGATGGGGTCTTCCCACAGGCAGAGATCGAAGTGGAAGACCTGAGGTTTAGTCATCTAGTTACTGTCAGAGAACAAGCTGTGTGCGTGTGTCCCTACCCTGATTTTGCTGATCACCCAAGCCAGATAAACTTGAAGTAATTTTTTATGCTTATTCAAAAATTTAGGGTCAGATTATGATTTGCATTGTTTGTAATACGTATGCTTAGTGTACCTATATGTGAGCCTGTACTCATTTGATTTTCATATTAGTATATTTGTCCTTGTTTATATGTGTATTTATTAGTTTTCCTCAGGCTATTTTGAATGTCACCCAGAGTTAAAGATGATGTATGGCACATTCCAAAGATATGTAATAAAAGACAATATAGCATATTTCTTCCATGCCTGAGTATATTCATTCTTGCTTATATAAGAAAATACACAAAACAAATTGTAAACAAGGAGTCATTTGGATTTAGATTAGGCATGAATAATGATATGCAGCCTCATCTCAGATACAAACAAAAAAAAATCAGGTTTAACTGCTAATGGGCTTAGGAAACGTTTTTCCTTTTCAAAGGAAATTACTCAATGTAATAAAGACATGATTTCTAAAATAAATGGATTAATTTACCTTTTGTTTCAAGATAAATAATCATAAATACTGTATTTAGATCTAAAAGAAGTATAATTCTTTCACATGTACTTGTCTTGGTGATGGAGTTTGGCCTTGGCTTTATGATACTCATTTCTGTTTCCTTTAAAAACTCTGGGTTTTATGGCTGCTTCTTCGCCTGCAGTCCTGCAGTTCTCCTGGTAACTGCATCTGATTCAAAATGTATCAGTGGGAAAATTCTGACTGGCTTCACTGGTGTCTTGTATCAGGCTCTGTAGGTTTGATTTGATCCTTTTGCCCATGAAGTTTATTGCAAAACTTCTACAGACTTCAATGTCTCTTCTGGCTAGGACTTTTGTGTATCATTATGTGCCTACAGTCATAGTTCAATTTTTCATTGACTTTTCCAAGTCTGTTGCAAAAGACAGGGTTTTTTCCACATGATGATGATTTTTGAAAAGATGCAATTTCAGAAAGGTTGGAGAGTCATTTGTTTTTTTTTTTTATGCACCAGTAGCATATATTTTCTTCACTGGCAACATGTTTTTAACCTTAATACCAGAGGATAAGAAAATAGATAGCATTGTATTTGCATTTCAGATTTAGTTTAAGTGTGTGAATATAGAAAGAGAAATTTTTCCTTTTGGTTACATGAATAAAGCTCCATAAGTGTTTGCAGGATTGAGCTTTTAATTTGTAACCCTGATCTGGCTGCACGAACAATTGTAATAAAGTTTAATGAACATTATTAAAAGTTTATATGCAGGGAAATAGGGTTGCACATTTGGAGTAGTCATTACTAGCCTCCAAAAGAGAAGTGGCCTGAGGTAGCTCCAGTTTTCCATTCACAGAAATAGGGACATCAAGACAGTAAGGGGGAGAACAGGATCCCCTCATCTTCCAAACCAAACACAACAGTATTGTGGGATCTTTAATGGGAACCAGAAGTGCTTCCTTTACAAAGTAAAATAAGAAAGAACACTTCCATATAATATTACTTCAAGTTTATACCTGAAGCACAGTACATGTGTTGTAATGTTCAAACTCAGCAGTTTCAGAGTGCAGATGGAGAGCTCTGGGCAGTCATCCCTAGAGAACCAGCCCTGTCACACTGATGTGCAGTAAGAAGGGACACTGACAACATGCCAATTCCCTGTTTTACAGTAAGCTGTGTCATGGAGCTGTTTCTCCATCACAGACTAATTTTGCTTCCTCAATCAAGAAAATGTTGCAAACATTAGTAAAAGACTTTCACTGCAGAAAACTTAGCAGTACAAAATTTATTTAGCTTTGCCCCTTCATTGCTTTGGCTTCTCTTTATCATACGTAACTTGGAACAAAATCCTACTGTAAGATTTGCTCAGCAGAAGTTAACACAACTTGGGTAGTTATTCCTGTGAATTGAGTTCTACCTGTGGCTTAAGACTGAATGTCTGAGATGAAGGGGTATGACCTGGAAGAGATAATCAAGTCAATAAATTGATTTTTTGAAAAATCTCATTGGTTCCAAGGTTAGTCCTGCAGATGAAGTTACTCCTGTACTTAACTCTTTGCCAGATCAGGTATTGTAAACCCTCTGGGGGAGGACCCGTGGTTTTTTTTTTTATTTGTCTGTAAAGTGACATGTATACCTATGGCACTGTATAAATAAATAATAATAATAGAAACAATAAAAACCGTCTAGGGATTAACCAGGCCTTTTAAAGAGGCCAAATGTTCTTCACATAAATCTTGGATCTAATTTGAGCTCTAATAAGCTCCATTTCCTGCTTTTCCAATATTTTTAAGCCGCGTTGCAATAGCTATCTTATTTTTTTTTTTTAACAGGTGTTTTAAGAGGGCCCTCAGGCAAGTATCTAATCAACCTAATGGAATTTTCCATGCAGTGAAGTGTTTTATTCAGCTCAAAACATTGTCTTTGATTAGACTTACCACCTTCCCTTTTGCTCTTTTACATTTTTTTGGCAGGCTCTGCAGGTGGAAAAGCTCCATCTCCACTGCAGCTCCATCATGTGTGAAATAGCTTCTCTGTGCATGCCTGCTTGGTTGCCTCTGAGCTAAGGAGAAACCTTGGAGCCAGCTCTACAGCCCCAGTCCCAGCTCTGGATCTGCCTGTGCTCCATTCTGGCCCCATGACAGCCCTTTGTCCAAGGTACTCGGGTCAGCTTTTAATTGGGGAACTTGTATCCTGCAAGTGACCCCACAGTACTGACTGTGATCCAGGCTAACTATCCTACAGTATGTGCCTGCAATCTGGCTTTGTTGAGCCCTAGTTGCTGTGCTTGTGCCGAGCCTGTACTGGATTAATTAAAGCTGGCTCCTGTATGCCTGTGAGAACTGCAGTCCTCTCAGATGGCACTGTAGCTTTTTCTGTAGAACATGGGCAGCTCAGGTGCTTTAAACAAACTCTTTTAGCCTTCCAAGTTTTTTTTTTTTGCCCCTTGGTTTTCTAGAATGAAAATTGGTATAAATCATATGAGGGTGTAACTTGTTACATTATGCTTCATATTTTCCCACCTCATGAGGTGTTGTGAGGATTTTTAAAGTAATATTTATACAGCATTTTGAAGATGAAAAGCATTGCATAAGTGATAATTATTATCTGCATTTATTTTCATGCCTCAGTTGAAACATCTTTTTCTCTTTGTCTAAGATACTTAATTTTTCTTCTGCCTTTTTTTTTTTTTTTTTTTTTAATTACTGTGTTATTTAACTTTAGATGAGATTTGGGGGTATAATTTTGGAGAAGAAAACTGCTGTACAGATTATATTGTACTGTGTCAGATAGTTCTTCTCGTTTTTGTTTTTCATCCCATGATGAACTGATGTTTTCACCAATCCAATCTGCAACCAGAGGTTTATTCATGCCAGAACAGAAGAATAGTTTGATTGTTCAGGAAATCAGCCAAGACTCAGAAGGCCTAGATTTTCTCCATTCTAATGCAGGTTTCTTGTTTGACATTGGAAAAATCACTTAATTCCTTCATGTCTCAGCTGGCCATCTGCAAAGCAGAAATGGTGCTTCCCTACTGTGTACTTGGGTTGTAATATTACTTTTCTGTATGAGGCAGTGCTCATAAGGGTGATAGAAGAACCAATATACTTCAAAAGGCATTGTTAATCTCCTGTGTGCAGATCACTCATAGGATACAGTGACCTGCAAAATGGCGCAAAATATATACAAATTTAACTCTCAATTAACTATTTATTAATTTATTCTTAGTAATACCTTATTTGTATTTATATTGTATTTATTATTATATTTGGTAATTAAAGAAGACAGTTTCTATCTTCTTGGAAAGAAGCAGTAAGCAACCTTTTCAAAGTAATTAATGGACATATCTCCAAGGTCCCTGTCAGTGTGTGCTTTGTAAAGAAAAGATATACACATCGCTTAGGTTTTGACCCCCCCCCCCCCCAAAAACTATCTTGAAGTTGTTTCTGTGAATTTTGCTTTAGATACATATTTCTGTGATTTTGTGTCAGATACAAGAAGTTGTTTCATTCTGTTACCTGGATACCCTTTGTTCTTGCCATGATATGCAAAGGCATATCTTCATCTTCCTATGACAGGTAATATTGATTGCTACTGCTGGACTGTATATCGGTAATTAGATATGGAAACATACACATCCATCCTCATTTCTAGGAAGAGGCTATTATATTCCAGCTATTCCCTACTATACATAGTAGGGAGAAAATATGAAGGTATTGTACAACATATGACCATACAAAAGCTTCTAAACGTAAACAGTCATGATTTTTTTTTAGTTTTTTGATCAGCATGCAATGCTGAAAGTGTGGATAAGATGGAGATAAAGATTTATCATATTTTAATTGAATTCAGTTATGCTTTTCAAATGGTTCCTCTATCCCAGTGGGAATGATCCATGGCAAGATAATGTTACTTAATAGTTTTATTTCTAAAATGCACCTTCTTTTCTCTATGCATGCAAGTGCTTTGCAGTTTCAATAAAAACCATTGTCAAACAGACGCTAAAACATTATCCTAAAAATCATTTCATTTTCCGCCTTAAATGTGGCCATTAAAGTAGTAAAAGGAGGCCTACTACACAAGTAAAAATGAAAAACAGAGAAGTTTGTACGTGGAGATAACAGATCATTCTAATCACGTTGAAGTTTCTATCAGTTGCAGTTTCACTGTCTTGAAATTGTACCAACTACACTCAGATCCAAATTTCCCCCATGAAATAAAGGTGGTTGCTTGAGGAGCCAGACATATTCTGAGCTTATGCCTTTGGAAGAATGAAGATGAAGTTATAACCTCTGAAAGGCTATGAACTCTTTATACTTTGGCAGCTGTCAAGGTTCAAACAATTCAATTGGTTATTATTGGAAGCTGATTCCATAATGTCATAGTAATACTGTCCTGTTCTGATATCTTTCCCTGTACATCCAATACTGAGTGGGCAATGTGTGCTTCAACAAAGTCAGGGGAATTTCCTGATGTAAAGGCAGCAATCCTTTGTAACTTTTTCAATTTACCTTGCTTTTCTAGGAGACATAAAGGAGTCATAGACTGCTTTTTTCTTTTTGTGACCCATTTGTATTCAGACTCTAAACTGCTCTTTTCTAAAACTGGGTTAGCTCTAGGTTATTTGCTGAGCTTATTCTAGAATAGTATCTCCACAGATCATGTGTGGTTGCATGTTAGTGCCTTAACATGAGGTATTTGTCCCCTTAACATTTCCGTAGAGGTGTCCCATCTCATGCACATTATTAATAAGACAGGTTTTGAGCGTTTTATTAAGATTCTTTTATAAGCTGGTACTTGTTTCCTATCTTTGCCCAGATGTTGCAGAGTGACTGGTACTTAGCTGTCTCCCAATTCTCTTTTTTTTTTTTTTTTTTTTTTTTTTTAAGGGGCTGTGTGTATCCTCATAGATCCTCTGATCTGAAACTCTCCTCTAAAATGTAATGCTCAAGATTTCTAAAAGCATGATGCAAAACCTGTCTTTCCTATAAGTTTGAGATCAGGAAAGCATAGTTTTCAGAATCCCTCTGCACATCAAAGAATTATTTCTTGTGATGCTAGTCCATTATTTCCTCTCATAAAAATATCCTCCTCAGTTGTGACTACAAATGATTTTGGGAAATATTTTTAACCTTTACTCTTTTTTCCTGCTTCCTCTTTTTAATTCACTTTCTAACAGTATTTTAGCAGGTTTTTCACCACAGCAGCTGTTAATGTCATATTGTAGAATGTATTTTCAGTTCTAAAAGCCTTAAGTTGGAATCATTCTCCTCAGAAACATCATTCTGTACATAATGTGTATATAAGTACATACACACACAGAGAGACCCACCTAAACAGAGGCAGTCAATAGCCATAAATACTAGATTCTGTTAAAATGACCAGCACTGTGGCAGTAGATCTGCATATCAAGTAGTGTTCTCTTAGCTGATGGTAGCACTGATTCCTTACAGAAACTTTTTTCTATAAATTATGCACCTATCTGATACAAAGAACACCAAAGTATTTTATTGTATTTTCCTTGTGATAGATGTACTTTTTAACCTCCATGTTGATATCACTAAGTTGCCCAATGACTTACTTTTCAACTGAGCTGCTAAAGGTGAAAATGCCTCAAAAAATTAGTCTGCCTTTCACAGAGTGCAGTAATGTAGGAATCATAAGACAATACTATGAATTCATGAGTGAGAAGTAGCTACCTCCCATCTAAAAATTCTTTTGCCTAAAAATTCAGCTAAAAATCATAATTGAAACTCACTAAGACATGGATAGTCAAACCTGAGGTGTTGACCAGGGCCCCCATTATCTTACTTTTAATTGTAGGTTTGGAAGTTATTCAACTTCATTGGTGGAAGTCTTCCATTGCCTTCCAGCCTGTCACCTTGGCATCCCATGTGTTCATGATAATTTCTCGTCCATATCATCTTTTTCATTACAGAAATGCGGTCTGATCAAAGAATTCAAGTGTTCCCAAACATTAAAGGTATTTGAAAGCCAAAACCCAACTCTGCATCAAAATTTTGCAGTTCTTAGAATAAAAACAAAATGCATGGATGATATGTTGGCTCTGTAACACAGTGAGCAAACTTCTAGTTGAGTTCAGCAGAGCAGATTTGCATCCCAAACATCAATAGCTCCAGCCACCAGCAAGGCTTGAAATAAGAAGCTGGGTATGAATCCTGCTTTATTAATTTCTGTTGAAAAGTGAATTTAACTTTTCAAAGTGTTTTCTACTTATATTTTATTTTTTTACTATCCCAACTAAATTCAGCTTTCCTAAACCAATCTGAGAATTTAAATGAGTTTCCTGTCCATGCACATCTGTAATTTTTTGTACCACTCACTTCTTTTTTGATAGCACATTGTTTTATTCTTTCAGTCTGAAAAAAAAAGAGAGAAAAGAAAAACCTGCCACAAAAGTGAAATTTTTTTTTATTGCATTTCATTTTAAGTCGTCTTTTTAAAGATCTGTCATTTATACAATGACAAGAAAACTTTCTAAATTGGAACTAATTTATGAATTCCTTCTTTTTGGCATAATGTCACTTTGCAAGTTAAAATGATAATGACTGGAAAGATCAAATATGTTTATCTAAAAAAAGAAGAGGGGTTTTAAGAGTTTGCGCTCATTAGAAATCTTTGCAAACTCTGTACACAGCAGGCATTATAGATTTTTTCAGTCCAAAAATCCCTTAGGTTAAAAAAAGCTGTAGCTGAGAATGGTAAAGTTTGAAGACAGCTCAGAATCCCTTTGTCTAACAACTGTAGATGGATGAAATAGCTGGTTTTCACTTATATGATTGTTAGAATTCATTTTGTCACCAAACCAATCCTTCATACTCCATATATGTGAGTGGATTCTTCCTACTCACCCTTCCATTCATGTGCAATCCTTCAATTACACAAATATTGAAAACCAGAGTGGTATCTGGCACTCTGTGTGATGAGGGCCTGCTGCACTGAGGCACAACTGAGTCTTTGCAACCAGTAAAGCAAAATTATGTGGTGTGTTTTAAGAACTTCTCCTTTGTAACAGTGATTTAGAAATATGCATCCAAAAGGCTTACAGTGGAACTTCAGTACGCTGGAAAACTTTCTGATCTCTTTCATTATGAGGATTTTGATGTGAAGGAAACAAATAAGCTGTAGCAAATGAAGTAGAATTAATACCATTATGCTCACAATATGCCCACTGCCTGGGGGGAATGCTGTCGACTGATCTAATAATACCAGAATCGCATCCTCACACCATTGTAAAATGCATCCATATGTTTCTTATCAAGACCACTGGTGGCACAAGTCCTTGATCCAGTCAAGTAATAGTCTTTAAAGCTGTACAGAAGAAAAGTTTCATTTGGTGCTGTTGCTGTGCCTTGTATTGTTGCTTCCTCTTAGACTTCTGAATGTCTTGTTCCTACCAGTAATGTTGGCATGTCACCATCTGTTCTCTCTTCCAAGATGTCAGTTTGGGTCTTTATCCTGTGCTTTAATCTCTCATGATGTGCTCTTCACCAATGAATTGTTTCAAAGTAGTGTGAAGGTATTAGTCTCTGATTTAAAAAGGAAGAAATCTTTTTCCCCCCACTCATTCTCTTTCAGTGAAGGTGTAAGGATTTTTAAAGCAAGTACTTAAAAATAATTTTGAAAACACTACAAAAAATGTCATATGAGATTTTCTAATGCTTTGTCTAGGCACACTGGATTCAGTGCAGGTTTTAGGCTGCAAGTGAATAAGGAAGCAATTTCTGCCTTATATTACCAAAAAAAGATGGGCTCATAGTTTCACCTTAATGTCATTTTTGCTATACCTTTTATTCTTCTAATATCTGATGCAAAAGCATGCAAAGATTAGAAAGAAAAATAGAAATATGAATAAGATAATAAGTATTCAGACTGAATTTGTTTTTCTTGAAATTACTCTAAGGGTTGTTTTCTACTTTGAGATTATGAAGAAAGTTCCTGTCCAGGGTTTTCCTTTGACACCACATACAACTGAAGGAGTCCATTGTGTCACTGAAGGAGGTCTCGCAGTTGAGTGGGGATCTCTGAATGTCTGTCTTATTCTCAGAAGCTTCCACTGTCACACCCTGATTGTGTTAATTTTTTTTTTTTAAATGACTAAACAATACTTTTGAGGATCTGTTATATTGGAAGTGCTGAAAAAAAATTAGTGAATTAGTATGTTATTCATGATATAACTCAGAGACAATAAACATGCTGTCTTTTTTGGCTCTAGAATAATTGAGAGGGTTTTTGTCATCCTTTATATGCAAAATTTTTAACACAGTTCCAGAATTGTATGTGACAAAAGCCCTCCTGTACACGCAGTACTCGTCCTGATACTCCTGAAGCATAAGATTCAGTACCATTATTCAGTACCATTCTCCATTTTATCCTCAGTGTCTTGAAGATGAAAGCATAAATAAGGAGACTACAATTAGTTAACGTGCCCAAGAGCTGTTATACAAAGCCTCAAATCTCTAGTGAGATATGAAAAGTGAACACAAGAGCAGGTGCCGCAGCTGGCTGGCATAAAAAAAGAGGTTTCATTGCTGTCACATATTTGAAGAAAAAGACGATGGGAGTGTCTATGATCAACATCATATTAAAAGCCTTTTCAAAGAAAATAAGTGATCCCGAACTATTTGGATGTGATCCAGATTTCTTTGGAAATGCTCTAATATGAGAATAATTGAAAGCAAATCTCTAGATGAAGATTTAGTGTTTATTCTGAGATCAGAAATTTATCCTACTACTTTACAGTGCTCAAAAGGCATGTGGATGTGGTGCTTGGGATATAGTTTAGTGTTGAACATGGTGGTGCTGGGTTAATAGTTGGATTTGATGATCTTAGAGGTCTTTTACAACCTTAATGTTTCTATGTTTAGCTGTCACATTTATAGGATCGTGTTCTTCACCCATATTCTTTATCTCAAAGATAATCTGAGAAAGGTTGAAATGCACTGAGGTGGATGCTGCTAAGGCTACAGAGTGTTTGTGCAACACATTTGGAAACCTTTTCATGAAGCAGAGAGACTGTAAAAGATGATTGTACAAAAATATTCCTGAACTAGATTGTGTTAGTCCATTATCTGTAGATGTGGGTACAGATGTCCTTGAAATTACATATTTAAAACTTTTTGTTATTTGCAGATGGTGGTGGGGCAGCATTTAGCTTTTAATGAAATCCAACAAAATCACAACTTTCACCAGCTATACACAAATTTTGATTAACCTTTTCTATTTTTTTTTAATGTATTAAGCTAGTTAGCAATGTGACATATAGGATAGTGAAAATTCAGTTCCAGCTCCACTGAACATGGACACCAAGGGGAGAGGCTCTGGATGTTATTTTATTATGAATTCTTCAGATTCAGTATGTGTTCAGTTTCCTTCTGCAGTACCAGTGTATATGTGCCAGCAATGGTCAACTGCTGGTTTGAATGGATTTCCTAAGGAAACTCTGCCAAAGTCATTGATGTTTGATACAGTTATAGTAATTCCAATGGAACTTCCAGTGGAATCACACAGCTACTTAAAAATTAAAGACAGTCTAGCTACCAAATCCTAGTACTAAAGAAAGAAATTTTTAAGATTATTTCTCTACTGTTCCTTCTTGTTTTAAAGAAATGTAGTTTAGCAAAATTCTCTCATAGCCTGGAAGGTTTGTGCAGACAGAAGGTAGTTAGCAAATGGAATTATGTGCAGAAAGGCTTTAATCCCTGCAGCCCTTATATAAGAACATCTGCTTGAATTACAGGCCATACATAAATTGTGTGTGTGCTTGTTTTTGTCACAGATCCTTCCCCTTCACCCTCTGCTCCCCACATCTTATATGATATTCTGCAAAAAAAGAAGAAAAAAAAAAGAAACCCAAAACAAAAGCTAATTAGTACTTCCAGCCCCCCCATTAGTGAAACTTGATATGTTTACTAAAAAAATAATTACGACATTCCATTCATAAATCTTAAGCACTGTCAGCATTATACTGATGGAATTATGATGTCCCAGTACAAATTGTCTGACCTGCTTTATGTTCCCCAGCACATAATTAAGGTGGCGGTGTGTTAAAGGAAGTAATTTTGTTCAAAGCTTTGGCACCAGCCGTGCAATGTCTTTTGCTCGTATTACTAACAGTTACCAGCCAGTGTAGGGAGCTGCACCACGTTTGACTCTGAGATTAGACATATTCTTGTAGCTCAGAGCACAAGGCTTTGAGCAACACATGCAAAATTTAAAATAATATTCTGTGTAGTGACTTTGTCAGGATTTGGGGTTTTACTCTCTTGAGAATTTGCATGAGCAAATTAATGAATGATGACAAGAAAAACTTAAAAACAACAAGCTTTAAATTTTTTTCACAGGTAGTTTGAAACATAACTTGTTTCCTTTCTTTGTAATCTTTGAACTTTCTTGCTCTTTTCTTTGGAGATAGAAACTTGAAGAAAGTATCTAACAGGCTTTTGAAACTTGTTAGCAAATTGAATTTCATTGTCAGAGTGCATATTCTGAATATTGATTTTAGAGGACCATAGTAGTGTAGGATTCTGGAGCAAATGCCAGTGGCAATATCAGCTGCTGATCCCACAAACAGCTGAGACTGTGCCTCACTGAAGTTCTGGAGTAATCAGAGTGACATTGAGAATCACAGCATTTCTTTACTTTGGTTGTACAAGTGTCCTTCTCACCATTTGCAATCCCTGATGAGGTCTCCAAGCCTGTTGACTGTAACTTGGGTCTGAGCCTTTATAGACTCAGATTTTATGAGCCTTTCTCATGGATTCTTCAGTGACTTCCAGCCACAACTCACATTTGCAAAATTTCCTTGTGAGTTAGATTGTGATTTAGATTTCCTTGTGAGCTTAAAAAAGTAAAAAAGAAAAAAAAAAAAAGCATAGTTACTAACAAGGTAAATGTGATTAATTTTTTTTTTATCCCTGTGAAGCTCTCAGGTTTGGGCAGTTGATAGGGAAATTGCTACTATTACTTTAGTATAGGATTTGGAATACTCAGTGCTTTGAACAACGTGAAATTGCTTCTTGCCTTCACTGGTCTTTAGCTCATACCTGTAATGATGACCTCTTTTTGGTTACTATTTATTTTATTCACTAGAAAAAACTTCTGATTTGTTTCCTCTGAGATGTCAAAGGAAATTATATCAATGATGATTAACTATAGAATCAGCAAAATAACTGTAGGACTGTAGGACAAAATAACATGTAGGACTGATAAAAGTGGCTTCGATAAAGCCAATTATAAACTGCAGTTAGTTTATTGCCAAGGAAAAAAAAAACATTTTGGTTTACGATTTTCATAGTTTTGCATAGGTTATGTCCTTAAAGATCTATGAATACAGTTTCTGTTTATAAGTCAAAAAGACATGCACTCTAATTCCTACAGTTAGTATGTGGGATAATGTTTACATTTGTCAAAAGGAAGAAATAGCTCTGTGTCTAGAAGCATGTGCTCATATTTGAGCTTGGCTGAAACGTTCCCCTTAAAGTCAGGAGAACCTTTAACCCAGGATTAGTTTTAGTTTGTCTTTCCAGCTAGTTACATGGCCTGAATGTATACACTCCATGTCATCATTTATATGGAGTCTGCCATTTTTTACAGAACGTTCTAAGATTTCAGTAAAGCTTGTAAGATATATTTTGATGTCACTGGATCTTCAACACATTCAAAATAGAATAATAACCCAAAATATACATATTAAAGCAATTTCCCTGCTGTGAGATGGTACCACACTGGCCTTTCTGCTCTGTTCTCTAAATGAAAACACACTGACTGAAAGATCCTAGAGTCTCCTTGAAACTTGTATTGTCCATTTCAGTCAATCTAAATGAAACGGGCCTTTCATTTCTGCATGTTTTTCTACTTTTGATTCAAACTTATAGCTAGAGCTCTTAAAGAAATCTAAAACCATCTAAACATATAGAAATGAATTATTGAAAATTCTGGATTTTAGTCATTTTGAAGCAATGTCAACCTGGCTTTTTTAAGTCTGTTGTTTCTGAGGTCTCAAAAGTATGCCATTGGACAGATTGTCTTCTGAGATCAAAATTAGCTGCTACTCTTTCCTGTAAAATATTAATTGCTGAATAATTTCCATGCAAATACACTTACAATTAATAATTGCATTGCAATGACTTGGCTGTTTATAGCCTGTAAATTGAAACATTAGGTGTATGTAAATATCTTGACTACAGTGGGAAATGGAAAGACGCTGCTTAGTAATAAAAGCTGTCTTATTCAATTAGCAGAATGTTCCATATCCTGTTTCCTTCTAAACACCATAGGGTCTCCTGAACATTCACAGGGTTGGTGTTGACTGAGCAGTCTGTGGCATTGCAGATTGCAGGAAGCCTTGTACTTAAAATTACCATTTGAAATAAAAGAGAACAAAAATTTTACCAAGTGTAAGTCGGGCTGTGGCTGAGGTATTTGAAAAGCAAAGCTAAGGAGTGGGAGGTATCAGGGTGATGTTAATTTCTGAGGAAAGTTTCAGAGTGGCTCAAACTATTTGACAAATAGTCTGAGTAGAAACAAAACTGACAAAAACTTTTCAACACAATGTTGAAATGCTTCCTTTTGAAAATGTCAAAATGAACTGGTTTGATATATCAGAATGCTTCAGTTTGTGCACTGTAAAGGAAGCCGGGGAAATAAAAGGCCAAGTTCACCAAAGTACTTGGGGACTGTGTCCTCTTACCAAACAAATGCCATGAGATACCTTTGCTCAATCACATCTCAGCCTTCCTGCCCTCCAAGAGTGCCCTTACCCTTCCACAAGGCAATGTGTGCTCGAATTCCTGTCTTGACTATGTTCCACTTCACATTGTCTTCTTGTGTATCACTGAGCAGAGAAGGAATCTTTCTCACATCCTAGCAGTTCAAACATATGGTAGAAAAGGGTTTCTGGATTTCTGCCCACGCCCTGAGTCTGGCAGAGGGTGAACTAAGGGCTCTGATGTCTCAAGAAAGTGTATTAACCCCACAGCATCAGCTACTTTGGGATGGTGAATATCCTTAGTCCTCTCTTTTGTATGGAGTATTGAAATGTTTTTTGCTGAAGTGAATGGAAATAATCATAAGCTATGTTTGGAGTGTCATTGGATAATAATCCTTTTGTATATTATTATGTTTTTTTCTTTTCTTAGTTTCCCCAAATTAAATTTTCTTTATGTGAAGTTTTTTTTTCCAATTTATTTAACTTCTGGTTTTTTAACTAGTCATCTGAAAAGAAAAAATAATCAGTATTTTCGCCTTCATTCCCCAGATGGTTAAATCTTCAAATGCCACAATGTAACAAGATTCAATATTTGGACGGACGGAATTTGCCAGAATATGTCAAGGATCAGAATTTATCTTTACATCTATTAGGTTGCTGTCTCAGTAGGTGTAAGTCAGCATAGCTCCATTCATGTCAGTAAGGTGTGCTGGTTTATACTAAGCAGGGGATTGACTCAATATATTTTGACTTCAGTTAGGTAAATTATGAATAGGTGTGCTCGTGGGTTTGGGGTTTTCCCCACTAGTTTTAATAAGTCCTTATATGCTGTTATCCCTCTACTTATCTAAAAAAGACATAACTAATTTCATTGGCTCAAATTACATATTCATAAACATAAGGTAGGTAATGTAAGCTTCTGAAAGACTGAGATCTAGGATTATAGATCTGGTACATTTTGAAAAAGAATGGTATCTGTGCTATATATATTCATGTGTAAGTTGTGTGTGTTTGTGTTTATGTACAGTCCTCACTTACATGCAGTTGTGAGCACAGACTGTGAGCTGGGAGAACTTGGACTGTGTAGCCCTGGTCTATGCCTTGGCTCCTCTTGGTCTGATTCCTGAACCACCCAGTGTATCCATGGCAGGACACTTTGCTAACTGTGAGCTCCCCTCTGCAGAAGAGAGAGGAGATTGCAGAAGGGCTTTCCTGTCCCTCAGCAGAGTTATGGAGACAAGAATCAGTTTATGATAATAAGATGTTTAATTTCTACTCTACTGAGGAACTTAAAAGCACTTCATGTAGATAACTCAGCCTCTTCTTACCTATCACAGGGAGAAGTTGGTGCTTAAACTTCTCCCGTATGTGTTCAAACTTGTGAAAATTCAGTAACAGTTTTGTGTGCTGCCTCCTAACCTTAGGCCACTGAAGCAACGCATCAACAGGAGGCCAAGAACAGAAAGATGTCGTAAATCCAGTTGCTTTTAAAGCAAAAGCATAGGCACACAGGCAAGATGTTGAGCTTTGTGTAGGCCAATAATGTTTAATTTTAAGCTATTCCATATTAGTACCTTCTATTGTTTTTTCTGCATATAGAAAGAGTCATATTTTTGTGTAAAATCATAAAATGCAGAGCATCATTTGAATCAGTTTGGAAACATTGCAATCAGCAAGATGACTCAGTGCTTCTGGTCATTTTTTTCTGATTCCATATTCTAGAAACACCCAACAGAGACAAGCCATGTATTTATGGGAAAATATTAGATACAGTCTTTGATCTGTGATTTTGAGGAATGCAGACTAGCTAATTAGGATGTGTCTCTCTCTGACAGAAAAATCTCTGAAGCTTTTTATAGCTTAGTGTGTATCTTTGAAAAGGCAATTGCTGGCATAAGCATCTTTCAGATGCACTTTCCATAAAGGTGAGTTCTGAAATGAGCAAGCCATGGGAGGCTTGCACTACTCCTGCCTCCCTTTACCCTCGGAGTTTGTCAGTGGAGCATTGTCCACAACCACTGGCTGTACAGTTTTTGGAAAAACTTTAATCTCATTCCCCCCAGTCCCTAGCCAGGTGCAGCATTTATATACAACCTCCTGGCCTTGAGGCAGGAATGCTCCCCAGAGAGCTCTCCTGACACTATAGTACATCCTGCCTTGAGTTTTAACATCACTAGAGACACTTTTTCCCCCAAAGGAAATAACGACTTGCAGTAACAGAGCTTGTTGTGAGATCTTGTTGGAAATCCAAACATGTGGCAATTTACGAGCGTCAGCAGAAATTTTTAGACTTGTGTGGCAATCCGTGCTGTGCGTTAGATGTTGGAATCTGACCCTTCGGCTTTGCCACAGTGGTGTCCCAGGAAAACCATGGAGAGTTGCCTCTCTTTCCTATTTACTTTCTTTCCCTAATATACTGCAACATAGTTTACCTATAAAGCAATTTGTACATGTTTTGCCTGTAGATTGTTTTTCACAATCTGAAATCCTGCCTAAGGCCTTTTTATTTTATTTGATCAATCAATTTTTTTTTTTTTCTTTATACACTTCATGCTTTCTTTACAGAATTCTTGACTAACTGAATTAGGGTTGTAAAGTAGGAGGCAGAAAATGGTGAAGGCTATAAATTTATTTTTTCTTTCTCACACCAATCTTGTAATAATTAGTATTTTTTCATAAGAATAGATTTTTTTTTTTCCTACAGAAGATGAAACTCAGTTTCTAAAATCCAATTTGAATACCTATGTTCTGCCTAATTGGATCTGAAAGCAAGACAGATCTCAAGCTGTTTCATGACAAAACAGTCTTTGCATTCAGCCTTGAAAAAGTGAAACAGGGTTTCTGGTTATTCCTATTAAGAACAGCATAAATAAACCTGAGCACACTGCTGTATAATGTTCAAGTAGAAAATAGTCTTACTACAGACTGACTTGTCTGAAACTTGGGTTTGGCATGTTTAGCATGTTTTACATCATCAGTTTCTATTACAGCTGTTGGCACTAGCCTGCAACATGATTGAGAGGTTTTGATGACCTCAGCTTCTGCAGTTTATTAAGTCATCCAAACAAATAAAGAGGTTCTGTCAAGTAGCTTGCTCAGAACATCTGCCTCACCTGTATATTTTTATGGTCTAGTATAATTGTAATTTGAATTTTAAGTGTCTATTGGTGAGGCAGGAAAGGAGAAGAGAAAGCTCCTCCTCTGTGGCTGAAAGGAAAAGGAAAAAGACAGGTGCCTTGGCTACCAGTTCTTCTGAATACACAATGAAGGGCTAAGAAAACAATCTTTAAATGACTCGAGATTTTGTCATATTGATAAAAGAGGATTGTTTTCATTCTGAAGATCAGTAGCAAAATTTCATAGAGAGGCAGAAACACATGTATTGATTGCATCAACTGCAAGAAACAGTGAGAGAGTAATGTGTTCATCTGAAGGAAGCAGATTGGCTTTATGAAAATACATTTTCTTGGACCAGTGGCATATCCAGTGACTCTTAGTTCTGTGCTAGTATTCAGACAGTTTTTGCAGAAAGAACAGCATTTTAAAAACAGTTGATTATTTCTTCAGAATTGGAGATTTTCAGAGGGCTTTTTCATCAGTTCTTTGCTGAGATAGGACTGATAGAGTTAGGGCACAAGTAATAAAGGACAAAACTTGAAAACTCAAAAGCTTTTTTTTCCAAATAAGATGAAACTCTTTGACTTTCATCTGGAAATCCATGTGGTGTGGTGGTAAAACTGGTGGTTTGAGCCAGGTTGAAATTAGAGTGAAATCAGCTTTCGCATTTCAAAACCTCTATCAGGCAAGTAGGTTTTGACGCAGTGGGAAAAAGAGAATACCAAAGCAACATTAAGCAACTCTGGTGATCACCAAAACCCTATTAAAGCAGAAGTCAGTAAGATTTACTGCAGTGGAAAGTCTGTACCAGTTTCCATTCCCCCACATGTGTTGCTTGGAAGTGACTGTATGTGGCTGTACCACCCCGGGATGATCCCCCTCTCAGTCAGACAGTGCTGAAGAGTAGACTCAGTGGGCAAGTGTTTGGAGACTAAATGCTCTTGGTTTCTTTTCCCTTTGGAAACTACAACATGGCACATAATGCCTTGTAGATGCATGTACCTGCTGATTCTTACATTTTTCAGAGGAAAATTACTTGAAGTCAACAGCAAGAACTTCATAAAGCCTCTTAGTATGGCGTCTACCTGTGCATGATTGCACTGTGGCAGTGCGCCTGCTTAAAGTACACTATGCCATATCTTCTTGGAGAAGGTCCAGCTCATCTGGTTTATCTGATGTTGGCCCTAGGAGGCTCTGGTAAGTGTGTCTTACTAGCAAGTTAAGGTATGACTAGATACCACAAATATGAGATGCAGCTAAAGATAACTACATTTTTAGTTAAACCTTGTAATCCTGTGCTATGCCTCTGAGCTCATCCGGAGACTTTGCATTTGTGTGTGTGTAAATCCAAACCTGATCTTGACTAGGCAGTCAATGGGTTTCAGTAGTGCAGACTTCAGTGAGACTTGATTAGATCACATTCTAGAGATCACATATGGAAAAGCAGCTTACTGTTTTCTTACTGAGCAAAAGGGAGGCTCAGAGTACCCTGAGTCATGACAGAAAAGCTCTATTTACTCTTAAATTAGGAATTTGCTATGCAGTAGTTAGGACTATCCTATCACCATCAAGAAAATGCTGGCACAGGCCACTAAAATTACAGTCTGCTTGGCTGGATCTCATTCTGGGGGAGTTTGCAGTGATGCCAGCAGCTCAGAAGTGCATCAGAAGTTGTTTTAAAGTATTGAAAAGCAGCGTGTAAACAATGAGTAAATGAAGAATGAAGTTGTCATCAGCTGTCCTTCTGTGGAAGCAGGAAAATGCATGTTGCAAAATGTGGCTAAAAGCAGAACTTTCTTTTATTTGCTGCCTCAGTGAGTACCCAGCTTTCAGAAATCCAAAGCTGATCATTTTCAAATCCACCCTCACAATATGTCTGTTTAAGCTGCCTCAGGAATAATCCTTATGGAAAATGATGAAAAAAAAAAAAAAAAACAGTCACATTGTCCTTCAAGTCAATATTTTCCTTATGGTTTCAATTTGGGTCCTGGTCAGAAGCTAATGGGATTTATTTTCCTTTGACTTTCACGATCTTTGAATCCAGTCTTTAACATGCACAAATTCAAGAAAAGCTGGGGAGCATGTTTATTCCCAAAGTGAAGCAGTCTTACAGGCATTTCTCTTTTTCTTCTAAGGCTACCCTTTTCTCTTTGGAATAAAGGTGTGGGCAATAGGCCATGCTTCAATGTCTGGGACCATCTGCCAACACAAACAGAAAAAAATTAATTATGAATAGTGTCTTCCCATGCTAAATCATTTATTGTAAAGGAGTTTTTCAGCTTGTTTGTAATGGCTGTAGCCTAAGGGTGCACACTGTATAAATTGCCTGATTACAGGATACAGAACACTTCTAAATAGGCCTCAGATGATTAGGAGAGGGGAAAGAAATTAAAAAGGCCATTTCCCTTTAGGTATGCAAATGGATTGCAGAACAACAGACAAAGATATGAAAGACCATGATAAAACATACCCTCTTTTCTTTTACCTTAAATTATGTACTAGGCAAGTAGCAAGCTTCATTATATGTGTCAGCTGAGATGTGAATTGTTTCATAATTGAAACAATGCTGTTGCCAGATAGTGCATGTTATATTTCAAGAAAAACTACCAGTTTTTGTATCCTCAAGCAATTTGAGGTTTGCTGCCTAAATCTGTCTTAGCAGTGGTTACATTCTGACCTTGGTTTAATTTAACTCTGCCTACTTTAGCCTCTTTGATCTACGTCTTTCAAACTGTAAAGGCTAAATTTGCTTTTGTCACACTAGATCCTCTTCTCAAGTCATAGTTACTTGTCTCCATCTCCAGAAGAGCCAGTGCTGGTATTTTACTGCCCATTTGAAGGTAGCTGGGTATGTTTAAACAGTCAGAGGAGCAGCAGGAGCCATCTCCTAGCTGGCTGTCACACTCACACATACCTGTATTCCCTCTTTCGCCTGCACTTACACACATACACGTCTGCGTGGGCCAAGCATCTGCCATTTCCTGTGAGCTTGAATATTTGGGGAGATACAGATTCATGTTTCCTGGTACTAAAGTAACTTGAATATCTTAATAGTCAACAGCAGCTCCTAGGGAATTGAAAGGTGAGAGGTGATGGATAATATTGTCTTTAATTATTGCTCTTTGATGACACATAGGGGTCCTTGGAGTCTACATGACTACAGAAGTTGGTCAGAAGTGGGTGCTTGACAGCTACAACCCTTTGAAAAATTACCCCCCACACACCTCCACCCACCCTGAAAAGAAGAAGGGTTTTCACAACACGTGGCCAAGTGCAGTGGAGGTAGGAGGTAGCCAGAACAAGCTCTCAGGTCCTGACAATAGGATAGTCTGAGGCAAAGTTTTCCCTTGTGTCTGGCTGAAGGGTTGGTTAAGCAGCCAAACTGCTGTGTCGCCAGTGTGCAGCAGACAGGATGCTGAGAATCACCAGATGGGGTTTAAAAATCAGATTTAAAAATAATTGATTTAAAAATAATAGTTTTTTTTAAATTATGAAAGTTTTGAAATCTTACTAGTCTGCCATATTAAGCATTTGAGTTTAAGATTTTCTTTATGAGTATGATGTGTGAAAAATAGCTGGGATTAGGACCCCAGAGCCAATCTGTGCTGAATTTTTTTGGATAGTCAGAGCTAGAATTCTCCCATAATTATAAAAGGCCAGGACCTGAATATAGAATTTGAAGCTTGTTCTAATGCTATCAGATTTGAAAACTGCCTAGTATTTAAACTGCCTGCATTTTGCTGTGTTTCTTACAACAGCACAGGGACAGCAAGTTTGGCCAATGGGAGCTTATGAGAGGTGAACCGTGTGTTACAGTCATAAGGAGCTCAGCTACACATGAGAATTAGTGATGTTGTGGTGTGTCTTCCAAAAAAAAAAATCAAAATCAAGATTCAGGAGTTGGTCAGGTCTAATTTTTTAGATAAATATCTTGTTTCCCATAAGACAAGAAAGCAGACAAGGATGTGAACAAATTCTCTACATATGTGCACTGTACACGTATGTATGGTGGCCTTTCTGACAGTCAGTCTGCCCTTCATTCTCAGTCCAGTCTTTCTCCAGAGAAGAAATGTACTTGCAGCTGCACCTTACACGTAGAGCCCAATCCTCTGATCCAGGTGTTAAGTCCAGGACTGTCCTTCCTCTCATTTGGAATCTCTTGATCATTATAATGGTTTCCCCTGGTTAGGTCAGGCCATCAGGTCAGCTCCTTGCACTGGCAGTTCTCTTAATCAGATGCAAGGCAGAAATGAGTGGAGAGGGGGGAGGGTAAGGAGAATTTTATGACGCAGTCATCCTGGGCTTGCAAGAACTGTAAATTGGGATTTAGAGTGATATCACTGTTCTTTCATTTATTTCACCAAAGTAACAAGGGAAATAGCACTTTGAATGTAGTACTAATGAATAAATAATGCACTCATTTGAAAGCTGGAGTTGAGATTGAGAAATATGTCCAGTATTTTTTAGTGGGCCTGAAGTTCCATTAATGTGCTGGATCAGAGGGAGGAACCATGCAGAGGGATGCACATGGTGCCATTGTGGCCCTGCCATCTGCCCCAGCCAACAGGGAGGCAAGCACAGGTGTTCCTTCCACAGCTTTGCTTGCAGTGTCTGGGCTCCCCGTGCATTGTTGGACTTCTTTCACCTAAGGGATGTGGGGCGGGGGAGGGAAGGGAATGTTAGGTTAAATATTGTTTGAATCTGTAATTCCTTTTATTTAGCATCTACACACCATTTGCCTCAGTCTTGGGCTTGGTTGTATCCTGTAAAGTCCTTGGCCTGCTGGAACAAAGCACAGAGAAGTGTCACCAGTCCCTCTAGGGAAGCTCTGTCCACTTTCAGTGCTCTGTGAGCATGTCCTTGAGCTGTATGATGAACTTTGTATAGATAGTTCTGGTCAGTTTGGTTCTTAGCCAACAGGACCATCACTGAAGTAATATGTAAACTCTCTGGATTAGATGAAACACTACCTGGTGCTGTAAAACATCAAAGATGATGAGGGAGCAAAGCACTTAAAAGTTATCTGTCCTAGTAATTTCTCTTTACTTCACTGTCCACTTTCCTTTGCAGTCCTTTACAAGAAATCACCCTGTATGGGATTGTGTAGACCAGTTTATAACTCTCTCTTGGTTGCCCAGTGTTTCTCTCTCGGTTCAATTACAAGAACAAGCTATAATTTATTGCCTTGTGCAGCTCCAAATACACTGTTGCTGATTACTTTTCCTAATAATTTGAAAACAGTGTGGAAATCTGTCGTGTGCATCTTTTCTCTCTTCAGTACACCTTTCTAATAGAATCTCTAAAGCTGTGATGAATATTTGTGTTGTTTTGGAGGAGGAGTATCTTCCACAACTAGGAGTTTGTGGAATTTCCCCTCCTAGCTTCTAGGGATTCTAAGTTCTTGATGAATAACTGAGATAAGGTCACAATGGAATGAAACCTGTGAAACATTATTAATTTGTTTTAGAAATGAGGAAATTTGTAAGCCACAACATGCACTTTAAGATTGGTCCTGTCTGGCAGATCACCTGCTGGGATCAGTGGTTCTTTATGGATGCAGTCATTTCAGGATCACTATCATCATTCAGACATGAAAAAATATTTTTAAATGAATATGTAATTGACTTAATTTTTATAAAATGAGTCCTTGCAGTTAGCATCAACAAATACATTTCATTCCATTTGATGTTTGTGTTTTTCCTCATTCTTAACTATTAGATAGATGAAAAGCTTTGAATCCAGTTTGAAATATGGTATTATATATCCTACATTAGGTATCTTTGAAATAGCATGTGTGGGTGTTTATGACAGTTTTGAAGATTGATGATTGACAGTCACTCCCATAAAAAGTAGTAATATGAAGAATCGCTTGTTTCAAGAATGCTGGGAACATTTTTTACTTTGATTTTTATTCCTTCTTTTCTGAAACCTGAAAAATAGTTTTATTTTTTAAGAATAAGAAAATACGAACAAAAAGGCACTCCATTAGGGTAATCTACTGTAGTTTTTTTATTTGACTGCCTGATCTAAAAAATCAGCTCATATTCAGCCTCCTAATGTCATACAGAGTGCTTTTTCGGGTCTTGTTTGTTGTAAACTCAATACTACATGATCTTTACTACTCCACAAAACCTTGGAAAGGCAAAGCAACTAGAAAATCAATGTAAGGAAAAGGTGATTTTGTGAAGCTCTTCCTTCCACGGTGAACATGAAAACCAGCAAAAAGCAGCTTTGGCTTCTACCCACACTACACACCTTGTCCTCTCCCTTTTTGGTGGGGATACAACACCCTGTTTCTACTCTGGTCATTATATGTGATTATATATCATGATCATATTGTGTAAGTTTGACTGGATCAAACCAGGCTCTGCATTTTGTGAACAGGAGTAAAATACCACAATTTTCACTAGCTCCTGAGCGATATCTCTGTGTGGTTTTTTTTTAGGAAAAATGTGGTAATGTGTTGAAAGATTAATAAATAACTTGTGAGAAACCTTAGTTACTGGCATGCTCTGAATGGCCTGTTGTCCTCCCGTCATAGTAAGACTTTATCATAGTATGAATCACTCAGTTGTGAAACAACACATCACAGGTAGCATATGCCTTTACATTTCAGCAGAGTGACAAACATGGTATTTTACAGTGCTGTGCATGACTGATGATGCAGGAATTAGTAGGAGTAGGAAGTACACTGGAGTTATACGTTTTAACAAAACCTAAAAAGCAAGCAGCTATCAAATTTTACTTTCGGATTGTTTTGTGCTTCAAAGAGTGGGAGCAAAAACCAGGCATTATTTCAATCCTCATGACTGTACTTTCCTGGTATGCATGTACAGGAGGACACGATCTATTCTTGTTTCTATATTTGAAAACTAGGCACTTAGGTTTACCTGGGTCGTCTGCATATATTGTTGCAAACCAATGCCATTGTAGGGTTTCCTCTTGGAAAGATTGTTCACTGGGGGAGGTTCAAGCTCTTCAATTTTTTTCCCATCAGGTTCTTTGTGAATTTAGTGACATAAGATACATGGAAGTTGCCACAGAAAAGATAACCATAGATACAGTTCCACTATTTCTCATGTAGCACAACTGATTTAAGAGACTATTGCCAATCTCATATCTGCCACCAGCATTTCACAAAAGTTTTTGAACCCAGATCAGTTTTCAACCAACTTTATCGTATGACTTTACAAACAGTTGGAGTGGTACAAGTCAGAATGAAATAAATCACAGCAGGAGATGGGAACAAGTGTACCAGTGCAGGAGACTTCCTTTTGGGACATCGAGCCAAGGTGTGCTCACACCCATCGTGTTGATTAACTTCCGCTGACAGCAGAATCTAACAGGGGAAGGATGTTGGACCTGTTTCTGCAGACAGTGTCGGACCATGGGTTGTATATGGCAGTTCCTACCTTATAGGCTGAACATGGTTTATCTTATGCACATTGATCTTTAGTTGATATGCTGTCCTTTCTTTCTGGGTTTCCATGCATACCAATCCAAAGTGTGTTAGGAACACTTATGTGTTTGGTAATAGACTTGATATATATATATGTGTATTCAAATAGGTGATCAGATACTGGGAAAGAGGGAGAGAATCATTGACACAAGGAAATTCTTGCAGGCACATTGTTTCCTACTGATTGTTTCACATGTTCTTGTGAAATGTCTCAATCCAGTTCTAAGAGACACATCTCTAAGTGCCCCCAGTTTAATTTCTGAGGCTGAGCTACTGGAGAAAGTAGACTGAGTGTGCTTTGGAACAGCAGTTTTACTAAATAACCTTTAGGATGTATTCTAACTAAGACCAGTTTAGGATCTCCTTGGAAATGAAGTCTGTTGCTGATGTAGTTCTAGAATCTGTTTTTCTTTAGTGGTGGGGTTAACTGTGGAGGTTCCTTGGCTTCTGGGTCACAGAACCTACCTTAGCTGTGCTACTACAGATTTTTGTGAGGCCATTTCTTTAGAATTCAGCACAGAAAAGAGGATTAACTGCAGCACAGGAACTGAAGTGAACAGAATCTAAAAGGAAATACAAGAATTTCTCTACCTTACTGTCAGAGAAAAATATCAAGTAATTACACCTTGAGCAATATCAAGATTGCATTTCTGTGATTATTAAGACAACAGATATCTTTTAACTTGATTCTCAGCCATCTCTTGCCTGAAAAAAGGGCAAGTTTATTGTCAGATTCACTAATGATTTTAAACAGTCTTGATGCTGATTTTTAGCTCAACTATAACGGCAGAGAACTGTGACCTGTGTCTAAGTGTGTGCTTTTTGAGTTTGCGTGTGAACAGAGAACTTGAAAATATTTATGTGTGAGAGCTGGGGAGGAGGCAGAGAGGGAAGGTCTGGAGGGGGATTTTGGAGCTTTGTGTCAAGTTTGGTGTTGTGCATGGGCAGGTGTTGGAGCCTGGGCTGTGGCAAAATCATTCCCTGAGACAGTGTGACCAATGCACAGTGTGTCTGTAGCACATAAGCTGTGCTTTGAGTGGTTTAAGCCTCTTGTTTTGGGGTGAAGAGTTGAGTTTGGGGGTAGTGTTTTTTGCTAACAAGAATCCAGTTCAAGTGTGCACCTCACTTGTTAATGTGTCTGAGCTAAAATACCTTGACTGTACAATGATTTTTACTCTAAAAAATAGGAAGACCCCACTGCTAGTGTCTCTCAGAAGTCAGAAAATGCAATTGGTATCTACCATTTGCTCTTATGATTACTCTTTTGAAGCAAATTGAGCAAACAAAACATTTTTCTTTCATTCTAGCTAGAAAGTTTTGGCATCAGCATGGGTAAGTAATACCCACAAGATAAAGGAAATGATTTCTTAGGAACTGTCCTTTTCTTATTCATATATCCCTACATATGCACTCTTGTACCTTGGCTTTCAAGCATCATGTGTTTGTTTAAAAGAAAAGGACACACACCTTGAAAGTCAGTTGTCAAACAAAGGGCTTGAATTCCAGCTGAGCAGGATTCCCAAAAGAGCAATCCTTGCCAGTTTGTATTATGGAAAAGCCTAGTTCTGACACACTCTTCTGTGGAGCCTTGTCCACACACTAAAGCAGTCTGAATTAATTCTCATGTTAAAGTCAATCAGCTTGAGAGTTTTCCTGAAGGCAGTTGTTCCAAAGTGCATGCAGTTTTAATGAAAAGCGAAGATAGCTGGTTTCAAGCATGTAGACATAGAAAGAGATTTTCCCAGAGGTTGCTGGGTATATACCAAGCCATTAACAGTTGAAAAAGTAGGATTCTCTCAAGTGTCAAGCATGTCTGGTAAACCAGCTTAACAAAGGCAAGGAGCTTGTCTCTGATCAGATCTCTCTTCCCCTTTGTCTGATATTGTTATACAGGCCCAACACTAAGATATTGTACTTGGTGGGTTTGTTGTGACACCATTTGTCATTTTGGTGTTATCTTGTTACTCCTTGACTCCTTGTTCTCAGTGAATGTTGTTTCTTTCTGTGATGGATTTGGTCTTCTTCATTAAGAAATTAGGAAAGGACTTTAGTGGGATTAGACTGCTAACTATAAAGCAAGAAATTTTCAAATCTTAGAAACTTGGTGCACATGATTCACTAACACTGAGTACTAGTAGCTGCATTGTGCTTGTTTAGCTAAGAGAGTAATGAGGAAATGTTTAAGAGAGGTAAGCTTCTATGGGGACAGACTGTTCTTAGACTTTGTTTATATTTATTTAGTTCATAAACTCACATAATAAAACAGTTTCAGTCTACATAAACTGTTTTCAAAAATTACTTTAAGAATATCCATGTAAGGTGAGTTTGGGTGTAGATGAGGACAAATCAGTATCTCAAGCGTGCCTTGTATATTCTAAGATTAATAGGAAAATCTTTCAGTGTGGTCCGATTGCATCATCGATGTGCCCTCCCTATTGAGGCAACTTGCTTTTGCAGCTGTTTGATATAAATTCCTCGCATATGTCTTAGTCCAGTTGGTTTATTTTTATAAACAATAAATAGCCCAACATTCCTGCAGTGTTTCCCTTCCCTTGGACAATCTCATGGATCCATTTGCCATGAGGACGGTGGCTGAGATTAGTGGCGTTTGCACAGATGGCGGCCATCGTTTTGGAAATCTCATAAATAGTGGAACACGTGGACTTTTTCCTCCCCCTTCAACGTGATCACAATAGATTATGAGGGCCTACAAATCACTACCAGATGATATTAAGTTGCTTTGATAACACTCTGGGTCCCTTCCGGTGTGATATTTTTCTTCATTAGAAAGGATAGCTCAAGCACACCAAATCCTCTTACTCTTTTCTCAAAATTTATAGATCTCAGTCTCTAAACTAATTGTTAGTTGCACAGCATGCCCTAAGCTGTGCCCAGACAGAGCAATTACATCCCCCGGCCCTGATTAAAGGCACAGAGGAAACAGAAGTGCAAAGAAAATGAAACACTCTTGGCTGTTTGGGCAGGATGTCATTGCTGTTGTTTGCCTTTTTTGACATTTGTTGATAAAAGTGAGAAAGGAGGTCAGTTATCCATCACTGACCCTTGTTCTATGCCAAAGATGTGACAGGCTTGTCTCAGGCTACTGACTCCATTTATGAAATTATAAACAAAAAGGGGTTTCTAGGCCGATGTGCTTCTTTTCTCTTAGCAGCTCAAGAAATTCTTCATTTTCCCCCTGCTAAATTATAATGCCTTTTGTGTCTTTGAAACTCATTTGCTTCTGTATGTATGCCTAAAACCACAAAACATCTTTGTTCATGAATGAGCAGAGCTGTACTATGATAAAAACTCTGCAAATTACTAGAACAAGGAAAAGCTCATATTCAATTGTTTCTGCATTTCAGGCATTTCTTATGGAATGTTTCTCACCTGTAAACTGCAGCTTTCCTTCTGTTATTTAAAGCAACTTTATGGTGGACTATTTGTACGCTTTAACAGTCAAAATCAAGTTTTCCAAAGGAAATGAGGAAAGCTTTCATCCACTGTCTTTCTGAGGTGATCACGTCCAAGTTTGTACATGTGAAGCAGAAGTAATTTTTAATGTACTGAAGTGGCTTAAATATCATATACAAACATCTAAAAATCAGATTGCAGAAAGCAGCAATCTTCTTGATTAAATCTAAGCTTGTGTTTTCAGTGACATCTCTGCTAATGTTTCCAGTCTGCTGGGAGTTATCTATTGCATAGAGCAGTTTGTGGAAAAGACACTGTATTGTATTTTAAATATTTTAGCTGGGACTACCAGAGACTTCACATTTCGAAGTCTTTGTTTAACCAGTTTCTGTAATTGCTTTATGTGATACACTAACACTGACTGCTTCATACTAAACAGATGGGTTGTACAAAGGATCAAACCATAATCTCATGGTGTCTATAAAGAGTCAGAAACAAACAGCTTAAATATTTTTGAAAGTAAAAATAGACTTTTTTTTTCCTATTTTTTTTTTCCACTCATAGTCTGTTTTCTCTCTTTTTAAGCAAAAGAGGGATTTTCTATTCAATGACCACACCCAGTCCCAATGTTTAAATATCTGATAAACTCAGATGTACAGGATAGTCCATAAGTAACAGTGGTAGTTGTTGCTCTCCTTTGTGTCCCATGCACCACGACTGAAAGGAAGAGGAGCTTTCAGCCGTCACTGTCTCTTAAAATGAGCAAACATCAAAGAAGTTCAGTGAACTTGAAATTATATCAGGAAGTAGATCAGACAAAACCTTACTTGTTGCATCTGTAGTTTCCCCAGTTTTGTGCTTTTAAGTGGATTTAGTTTCAGATATTCTGTCAGTGGAAACTGTACACTTGCAAAACTGCAGGTCACTCCCCCATGAGCCTAGGTCCCATGGACAGTTTTATTATTGCTGTTGAAGGCTGACTGATCTGGTATTAGTAGAATAATACAGTAAATAAACAGCATGTAATAAATTAGAGCCTCACACTTTGAAGTCTTTGTTTAACCAGTTTTTTAATTGCTTTATATGATACACTGACACAGGCTGCTTCATGGTACAAAGCTTTGTTGCACCATGACCCAAATCTATAATCTCATGCTGGCTGTAAAAAATAAATACATAATTTTTTTTTTTTTAAAAAAACTACACAAATTCCTAACAAACTATTTAAACAAGGTGCTTATGGCCCAAGATCCCCACAAAACTGCTGTAACTAATGATTGAACATTGTCAATATGGGAGTCGGTGTGTTAAGACCCTACAGATGAAAGCAGGCACAAAACCTTGTGTTACATTCCCACAGGAAGCAGTGACGAGCAAAAACGTATCTTTGCAATGAGTTTCTATCCTTCTCAGATAACCAGAATTGTAGAGACTGACAACATATTTGCTAAATGCAAATTGCCTCATGCTTGAAGTGATCCTTAAGCTAGATCTCTTCCAGAAAAGATGTTCCCTTTTTGCCAGTCTTCACTAACCAATGTTGCTGGAGAAGCCGTGCAGAAAAAATTCCAGCAGCCTCACTGCCAACCCTAGCTGACAGATATAGCTGTTGAGAGATGTACTTCAGGTTGAAGGGGGGATTTCTCTTTTCTTGGCAAAAGCCCCCATAGATTTCCCTTGTATTTCTTTCCATAGCATGCATATATATATATATATATATATATATATATATATGTTTATCTGTGCAGTTCTGAAATGAAGGAGTCAACAAGGGGTGAGGGGGAGTTTGGGTGGTAGACAGAGGGGGTGAAAACCTTTGGGTTTTTTGTTCCCTTGTTTAAGAACCTTGCAAGAAAAAGAAAATCCAGTCTGACATTCTCTTTTCAAGCTATCTGTAAATTATTTTCTGGAACATTTCCTGAAATAAACAGAATGCACAAGGTCTGACAGCTCTCCACATGTGCTTTTGGTGCAATGGGTGAATATAACTACTGTTCCTGTAAGACAAGGCAGAAGTGAGACATTACATGCCATGTGGGAGAGGCTGTTAACAAATTGGTGGAAATGGTTACGGTTTTCAACTTGTCAAGCATCATTTTCTTAGCCTGATGACACCTTGTAAGACCAATAAATAATTTATGGGGTATCTAAATGTTTCAAATAGGAGTTTAAGGACTGGAGGAAAGAGGTCTAGGGTCTCATAGTTAATCCTATTCGAGCAGCTTCTTATTAAAACAGCCCTCCACAAATTGATTACAGCTGCAATCCCTTTTAAGAAGGATTATTTAAAAATCCCAATTATAAAGACTATTTGTAAAGAGTAAAATACTTAGTGTCAGTTTTGCATGGAGACTGTGGCCTGACTCAGTTGGCAGAAGTGGGTTATCCTTTTCCCGCCTTTCTTTCAGGAGAATCTGCTCATAGTGGTCATTTCAAACAGTGGCTTTAACACAGTTGCTGAAAAGGGTGTTTGCTTCTTTCCATGTCACTTGTACTCCCTGGCTGCCTCTGCTGGCCCAACTCTGGTAGGCCCTAGGTTGTCCTTTGCCTCCTTTTGGACCTTCTGCTCAACTTCATCTGACATAAGGAAATTATATTTAAAGTCCAACCTAATTCAGGATTTGGTCCTAAGATCCTTTAATAGTGTTTCCCCAAAAGGGCACATCTTCATTCTCACAATTCATGTATACAACCTACAGTAAATGTGAGTGAATCTGATGGAAACAAGGGGCCAATATGGCAGTGTTTTGTCTCATCTTAGGTGCCTAAGACCACCTCTAAAAAGCTTCTTTACACAATTCTGATGACATCAGCAGTAATAAACTCACTGATGAAGACAGTTTAACAACTGTTTTGCAACACTGAAACCATGAAAAGGAACCAGGAAGAGTGGATTTGATTCTGTGGTCTACATCCAGAAACATTTCTAATGATCTGACTATGCCATTATATTTTAAGATATTCTAGTGAGTTCAGAGGGATTTATATAATTCACTGTGACTCCTCTAAGGACTAGTTTTCTTACAGCTAACCTGTGTAATACATCGTGTTTGCGTTTTCAAATAGGGTGATCTCAGCTGCACTCACTCAAACAAGTAATGTCCCTTCCAAAGCTTCAGTCACCAGAGACTGTTGCTTGAGCTGCTGTGACAAAGCTTATTTTCTTATGGCAGTAATGTTTGAAATAGTGTATATTAAATAAATATTTAAGAAAAGTCTTAGAAAAAGAGCTCTAAATTTGCAAACATGGGTACTTAATCAAGAAACTGAACACTTAGACCTCCAGTCAGGGACAGAAACATACCCTATAGCCATTTATCTAATCAAAATTAACCAAGTGCTTAAAGAGTGAGCGCTTGTAATGAGCTGCTTGAGAATAAGCTGGCAACCACGAATAATTCTCTGAATACAAATACTCTTTCAAGGAAAAGCTGAACTGCTTCTGAGCAGCTAGTGAATAGAAAAACAAAAAGCAGGTGGCATTTACCAAATAAACTGTGTGTTTCACCCAGTTTTGCTGACCATGACGAGTGATAAAGACAAACAATACCTCCTTTCATAGATGAAGAAAACAAATAGCTGGGTAAGAAAGATAGTAGATTGGGCAACTTCTATTCAGGTCTCCATTTAATCACACACACCATTTTGTTCTAGTCTCACTGCTTTACCCTCATGTTTTATTCTGAGAACTTACGGTAGCATTTTTCAAGGCTGAAGTCAACTCCAGTTAATTTTGCCAAGAGTTAAATGCAAGTTTTAGCATTCCTGTCTGTGCTTATACATTTGTTAATGTACATAGTAGCAGTTCCCTTATTCAGATAGGCATTGGGAGGGTGAACGTATTGATGGCAGTGAAACATGTGAGTAAAATATTTAAGATCTGGTGTCTTGGGGTGTAAACATCTCTCCTAATAGGTGTGTAGGATTAGTACTGCATCAGGTCATTCATGCTTGTGCTTGTGCCCTCGTTTATGTTTTAATGACTGTATGAATACCACAACATCTTTTTTCATCATAGTACAAAAAGTTCTGACTATTAGAAGTCTTTTGAATTGTATATTTTACTTTGCTATCATTTTCCAAGTAGGGTTAGGGGAAGAAATGGATTAAAATATTATTTGAATTTCTTTTTTTTTTTTTCTAACACTTCGCCTCTTAGTTTATGAGAAGACAGACTGCTAAGAAAGCTTTTAGCCTAGCATCTCACCTCTGTGTGGACTGCTCTGTGGGCTTCTTTCTACATAGACATCCATATCTACAAACATGTAGATACCTATTTCACAGGAATATCTAGTCATCATTCCTTTTACAGTAGTTCTAACTTTCTGCTACATGTGCTGAGCTGTAAAGTATTAAGCCTTGTAATCCCTCAACCCCTTAGATGTGGTTTACTGGGGGGGAGGGCTGTAAATCCATGGTGGCAAACAAGAAAAGCCTGAAGCTGTGAGCAAACAAATGATCTCAATCCCAGAATGTAAACTGTCATTGACAGAGATGCATGAAAGAATCATAACAGGGAAACCTGCTGCAATTTTTCATCCAGTTACCAGCTGAATCACTGCCATTACACTGAAGAAGCAACTGCCAGCCTACCACTGACATGGCAGTCCTTTGCATGTTGTTGTGTGAACAAAGCCACCATATAGCCTGGCATTTGCTCCTTTTCATGCTTGCAGACTGATAATTATTGTGTGCTGCCTCAAGCTTGCAATTAGAGGCCACCAAGAAACAAAAAATAGCTGAATTTCAAGATTAAGCCTTTTCCATGACGAGTCATATTTTCCCAGCAGGGAATATGTTGTTGCCAGTAAAAACAGAAATCACCTATGCTGTACTGGTACCAGATTAAAGGACATAATAGCGGCAGGAACAAATGGAGAATTCGCATATAATAAAAAAGAATAACTGTCATTGTTGCTGGTGACACAATTAGAGTTGATGCCGGCTCCTGTGTCACAATGCAGCTTTTAAGGGGGTTGAAACAAAACACTGAGCTCCCAAGTACTTGTAATTATATATTCTATAGTAATTTTGCAGTATAGATATTCATTCTGTGTTTTGAGCATATTCTCATTCCACTTTCCTAGACTTCTATCTGCTAAAGCTTTGCAGTTTAAGTTCATAGGAGATGCTTAACTTCCTTTATTCCATAAAAAATACGCCCTCCTAAGCACGCACCCTGTTTGGCTCACTTTCAGTGGTAGACAGAGTATAGCAAGTTAGTAAAGCATTGGAGAAACACTTAGGACAAAGTGGAATGCATGAAGAAGACGTTGTCAATGAGGAATGTTAAAGAGAAGGTTTAGAGTTTCTTTTTTACTTTCTCATTTTATGACTTTTTCTGTGTTGTATAGTGATGACTAAGATAAGTTTCTTTGGAAAAATAAGAGCTGTTCTGCAATAATAATCAAATCAGTCTATATATGGGTATGTTTAGTGGTATGTTTATTGTAAAAATACATTATTACTTAATGGAGGATTTGGAATGGGGAAGTAGAAGGAGAAGTAATGGCTCCACTTGAAACTTCTTGGCACACCATTAAGAATCGTTTAGGAAAGTTCTATCAGCTCTGAAGGTTCCTCTTCAGCTCTTTGAGCCAGGGCAAGAAAAGTTCCACAAACATGAGAAAAAAAGGTGGATGGTATATTTCAAAGGGTGATCTGTTAAGAGATGGGATTTTATGGTTCAAGAGAATTTGCCTGAGGCAGAGCTGTGGTCTGGGAAGAATCAGAAGTTGGCAGGCCTGCTTACACTGCTAGAAATGGCTGGCCTTAGGTGAGAACAAACACCTAAATACCATTATCAATAATGCTTATGCTTCAGAAGGCTGTGTGATCACGTTTCATTGCTGGATGTAGTCTGGAAGGATGACTACCTTGCTGAACAAGATAGCTAGATTTTGGGACTTAGAAGTCTGGTTCTGGTCTGAGAGTGCAATTTCTGCCCTGCAGATCATTTACAGTAATTATTACCTTGCAGAAAATTAAACCATCTCATTGAGAGGTTTGATTAAGTGTCAGATTGAGTGCTCAGCTGAGGTTGCTGAGGTGAGACTGAGGAGAAACAAGAGTGAGACCACTCTTCTGAAGCTGTTAACTAATACATTAGTTCAGCTGCCCTGTGAAACCTCCCTGAGAGTGAAGGGAGCTGCAGAAAGTAAAGAGCAATCTTCTAAAGCTTAAGTGCCATAAAGACATTTTGTACTGCAGTTGCTTTGGTGACTGTGAGTTTAATGTAGCATGGAAATCCTCCTCAGCCAACCACAAGAACATGACCCTGGGTTTCAGTTACTACTTCGAAAGTCCAACAGGGATGAACACAGGGTTCATTCACAGCGTGGATACTGCCACGAAATTAGACAGAGGCAAAGACCTCACTTTCCCCTCACTGATGACTTACATTCTCTTCCCATCCTGTGTGCTCCTTTTCCCATTTAATCACAGGAATACAGCCAAGCATTTACCTTTAAGATACCAGCTTGGGAGAGGGCTCACCTACTGTGTTTGCTAAGTAAGAATATCTCACATTTGGCATGCTGAAGATTTTATGCCCCCAGGAACAGCAGAGTGCTTCATTTCCCTTAAGGTCATTCTGTATGCTCAGTGAAAACTTTTGCTGCTCCTAGTCTTCAATGTATTATTACTTATTTTAAACTCACTGAAGTTACCTTTGCAGTCATAATTTTGAGTCATGTTCAATTTGCTGTAATGTCTGACATTATTTACCATAAAAGCCATACATGCACTTAATAAATCTAAATGTGATCTATAATGAACCCCCCCCCAAAAAAAAAACCGCGTGAAGTATGATGACAGACACATAGAGCAGGATTAATTCTTTACATAGCTACCTATACACATAAAGATGTGTATTATGTGTGTATTATGTACCTGTACAAACATACATGTTACTCACAAATGATTCTAGATTGGAAGCATGAATATAATAGCCCAAAGTAAGTTTTTTCCATAGATCTTCTCTTTGACTCTCAAAATACTCAGCAAGCTTTTCCCAGGGCTTCTTCCTGTCTCTCGCAGGTCACTTTTTCTCATCTCCTGTTCTCACGGAGACAGAGTGTAGCAGAGTCAGCTATTACAAGACTCATCAGCTTCCTGTCTCGACATCAGGCTTTTCCTTCTCCCTTTAGTCTTAAAAATGCACATTTCACTGTCATCCTGAAACTGCTTAGGGTATGGTCACAGTTATAGCATCATAGCACTCAGCAGCAGAGTGCCTTCCAGAATGAGGGAAAATCAGCAGATTTTCTGTATTAAAGACACATTGGAACAAAATTGCCATTTCCCACTTGAGAGAACTGTCATGGGGATCCTGCGACCTTGAATCTTTCAAAATCAGATGATATCCTCTCTTCAAAGTTCCTGCAGTGTACCCTGAAAAAACCCCACCCTTTTCCTGATGGACTCAAGATCTTCTGTGAGGGAAAACAGGACACAGCTCCTGGTCATGACCTGTATTTTGTAAACAATTTGGGAAGCCAGTGGTGTGAACCCAGTAACACTAGTGTGCATGTAGCTCAGCAGACTTAGAAGCATCAAATGGTAGAAATGCCAACTTTGAGTTGGTTACTGAAATATTATCCATTAAGGTAGCACCTTTTCAGGTCACAGTGACCACAAGCTTTCCAGGTTGGGAGGAATATCTTGCTGAGGATGCCTCGCTGCCCATCATTGATGCTTTATGACCACAATTCACTTCACTGACAGTGTTGTGTGCAGGCACAGCTGTACCATGTGACAGGTTCACATAAAAAGCACATGTTTCAGGCTTTAAAAAGAAATGGAAATGATGGCAGCACAACACTTTGCTTTGAGGTACTGGAATGAAGTAGTACAGATCACAATAATATCTTTGAGAGTAATATACTCTTAATGTTTTTATTTAATTAGGAATGGTGTTTATAGGACAGCAAGCGGATTCAGCTCTGTCCTTCCTCCACTCCACAAGTAGTGACTGATTCATTGTTTGTCATTAATGTTAAATTTAGTGAAAATATTTCAAGGCATAGTCCCTAAAGGAATTGGTTTGTACTTCTGTATCTGTGTAAATAGAAATATACATGTGTATATATTTACACACGTCGAGACCTAATTTTCATTTCAATTTTTATTAAGATAGGTCCCACTGGAGCTGTAAAGTGAAGTTGGTTTGGGCCTGAGTGCTTACTGGAAAAGATCCATTTTTAGTGAGCGCCCAGTCTTACTGCAATTCAGTGGGATTTTGCACATGAATAAAATATCCTCCACACCATGCAAAAAAATGGCTTTGGTATGAAAAATATACAGTCACAATGTATTTACTTGTATCATCAGACTTACCTTTACCATAATAATACTTCAGTTCTACTGAATTGCTGTATCACTAAACTGATTTTTTTAAACTGCTTGGAGTAAATTGCAAGGTTTTTTCTCCATGGCACTGAGTTATTGTTCTGCCAGAATGTCTTCTTTTGTCATAAAAACAATAACTTAGTGTAAGTAGTACTTTTGAGGTTTACTAATCAGACAGACTAATTGTATCTTTTAATCTGGGTCAATCTGCTCTTACTTATTATAATTTGGCTCCAAGTCCCCCCCAAAAGAGGAACATTTGCAAATAATTTAGTGGCAGAAGCACTTTTGTATAAACACTACAAGAATTACTGAAAGGCTCAGCAAAAACTCTCCTGAATTTTGAATCCAAGTGTCCAATATATTTTTTAAAAGGAATATCCTGCTTTTCTTAAAACTTGGAATAAATTTGAATGTATGTGTCTGTGTCTTCAGGCGAACACATAAAAGGAGTGGATAAACAGTTAGGGAATGGGGTCCTTCCTTTATTTACAAAACTGAGACTGTCTAGACAGGGGACTTTTCCTGATTCAATCTACAAACTGAAGTTAGAAACACCATACTAATATTTGATTTTAGCTTCATCACCATGTCTGTACAATCCCTGCTTAGATTGCTAACCAGGGTGATTATTGCTCACTGAAACTGTTAATGTTTTGGTTGGATGTTTGTCTTCTCAAAAATGGACTGAAAGATTTTTCCCTGTAGACTACTGAATTTTCATTGCAGGTTAACTGTTTAGTTTATTTTCCAACTCTACCACAATCCAGTAGTGAGAGAAAGCAGCTACAAGAGGAAAAAAAATTATTCCAATTTCTCATGGAAACTTTGAAATTAATTTGATAGCTGGAGTATTTTTTTATCTTACAGGAGGCACTTTGTTTATAAATTAGAGGCTGTATCTGGCTCTGCCTTATGAGCAGTACCAGGCAGCTGCCCTTGAGAAGCAGTAACTTCATAAGATCAGCATAAGAAAGCTTCAAAATAAGTTTTCAAAAATATCTGTTCTTCTCACCTATTTGGAAGTGCAATCATAGCTGCATGAAGTAATATTGTTCTTCAGGCTGAAGGATGGTTTTACCATCCACCTCCATAAAGAAATGATTTAGTAACGCAGACTTAATTGTTTTGTTATCAAGAAGGCTAAAGATAGTCCAAAGTTATGCCCAGTTTCACATATGTCCTCCTGATAAGGAAAAGTCTTGAGAAAATGTGCTTTACCATAAATTATGCCTTCCTAGGGGAAAAGAATATTGAAAGGATTTTTTTGACAAGCACAGTGTAAGAGATTAGTTCATTTGAGTAGAGAGAGTGCTTAAAAATGCAGCTGCATGCAGATTTCTTAAGAAACTACAACTGACAATTGAAGAGGAAACCTAAAACAAGATTACAAAAATTAATCAGTTGGCACAGAATGGTTGACATTAATGTGTGTACTTCTTTGTTTTGAAACTAGACTGTGGAGGAGTTTTCTTATATGGAAAATTTCATCTACTTGTACTTGTCTCCTCACATAGTCAAATATTTTGTGAGACAGATCAAAAACCCTCTTTGACAAGCTCATTCCCACGCTTCTCCTTTTTAACCTGCTTTTTTTATTGGGTTTCTCCTCTTTTCCTGGAGACTTGTTCAGATAAAGAAAACCTTGCCTGAAATCTATTTCAGTAGCTCTGCATCTCTTGGGCAATCAGTATTTAAATGAAATACGGAAATGGAGTTAAAAAAATATTACGGGATGGGATAAGGCAAGTTCCGCTAGGCTGTCAGAGGAGTTTGGGAGCATGGAAAGAGTTGAGGTGGGTATTGGGTAAGGCAGTCAGGAGAAGGAGGCTCTTTGATGAACTATTGCTGTATAAACTCTGAGCTGTACCCTGAAATGCTATCAGTGATTTCTCTCACACTTCAGGAAAGACAGCCCTTGATGAAGCCTGTGGAAGTAACACTTACAGTATTATCCTGGCTCAGAAGCCGGAAGTTGGAAACAATCACAGACTGTTAGATTTTATTCAAAAGGGATATTCTTGTAAATATTACTGCTTAGCCAGACCTCTCAATTTTAAATATCAACACTTTTACCACCACATCAGTAAATTTCTTTTGCACATCCTGTGATTTCCCTCTTTACAGTTACAGAAAAACTACCAGCTTGTTACAGTTCAAATGTGATCATTTTCATGTGCCTTTACTCAGGCAGATTGGTTTCTTACCTTATGAGTGGTACACTTGCGGCTAACAGGTGTCACTGGTGTCAGTGCTGGTACCACTGATAAGCTCACAGCATCACATTCAAAGGAACCTGCAATGCAAGTGCAATCAATATGATTTTGCTGATGAAGCAACTGAGACTCCAGACTTGCTCATCAGAAGGGGTGTCTTTCAAAAAATGTTGGAGTTTGTAGAATAATACTAGTTTCTTCTCTTTCATTTTCCTGTCCTCGACCTGAAATGCACTGAAAGGGTTTTCAGGCATTGGAACAGGTTGCCCAGGGAAGAGATGGAGTCAACATCCCTGGAGGTATTTAAAACTTATAGATGTGTGACTTAAGGACAGGGTTTACTGTTGGACTTGATGATCTCAGAGGTCTTGTCAACCCAAATGATTCTGTGATTCTAGTTCATCTGTTGTCACTTCTCTGACACTGTCACAGAAGTTTTGCACCCCTATTTGTTGTGAACTTATTGACAAACAGTGTTATTTAACTGTTGAGTTTTAATTGTTCTGCTTGTTTGCTAGTTGTGTTTAAATGAATTAGAAAAAACTGAGTTCATGCGCTTGGTTTGATACAATCCACAAAGCCAAGTATGATGCCTCTTTAATTTATTCATCTGCACCGTGTACATGGCCATTTTGTGAAGAGGTAAATATATATGGTACATGTATAAACATGCTTTTCTGGAAGAGTCTTATCAGTAAAGTCATGTCCCCATTTTGAAAATAAACACCTGGATTATCATGAGTACTTATAAGAAACTGTAGTGATTTAAGACAGAAAACTATTTATATCATAACCAGAGACTGCTGTGGGTTTTAAACTCCCATTGATTTCTGTGGAGTTCCAAATTTTAAAATGTTATTTTCTCTTCTGTCATGGTGGTTTATTGTCCTTATTTCATCCTCAAAAGGATGAAACCAAGTGATTCAAAGTAAAATCAAATAAATATTCATAGAAAAGGAGTCTAAATCTAAAGTATTTCTTTTTAAAATCACCTTATATGTTTGAGCTCCAAAATACCAAATATATAAAATTATAATCATATTACAGATTTTGAAGGTGCCTGTGGCTACCTAGGTAACAATACTTGGTAATACCTGCATTAAAAACATTGCATATTTAATAATTCTCTGAGTATCAGTATTTTGCCCAGGAAAGCTCAAATACCTTGCTAGGAGTAATATGTTATAGTAAGACCAACTGGATCAGTTTTGCCTATGATTAAGGTAATGTTTTTACCCAAAGGAATCTCATTCCAGTTATTGTATTTTGTCTATTCAAACTACATCTCTATGACCCAACGAGGTGTTATTGTGTTCTGCCTGCATTATACTCTTGAATTTGCTTTTTACCTATATGTATGTAATCAATCTACTACATCTTCTGAGTGTTTTCTGAAATTCTTTTGACTCTTGTGATGTCCTGGCATCCCTCTTACCCAAACCTTTGTCCTTTGGCTTGTAAAAGGCTGCAGCTGGGGACTAACAGGAGGCAGGAGCTTTGGACTCTGCTGTGTTATGGTCATTTCTCCATGGTGGAGAACAGACTTTGAGGTGGAAGTCTGACCTGCTTGAACTGCACAGGAAGGGTGAGTTCCTCTCTTCCCTTTGCATGGTTAAAATTATTTTTACTGGAGCAGAGTATCCTTGAATGCTACAGGTTTCTTTTGAGTTGATAACTTTCATGATTCCTAGGTATTTTTGAAATACGTCCCGGTTAAATCAAATGTATTGATAAAGTATCCCAGTTCTGGACACTTGCTCAATGTATTCCTTTATGCAAAGACATTCTAGAAAGGCTACATGAACTTTTTGAAACATACCCTCTGGAAGAGCCTATTCAAAAGGATCAGTTTCTTCCATTGAGACCATTACTGTGAACCTACCAAAACTGTTAAAAAGCTTACAAGAGTCTATGGGATTCAAAGGAAGGTACACATTAAATTGCAAGAATGGCATTTTTGGACAAAGAAACAATTCTCTTGGCTAGAGCAGGCATTTTCAAACTTGCCCCAAATACCTCCTCTTGTACTGAGTGTTGAATTCTTTGTTTGACAAACATATCCATTATAGGTACAGTGTCTGCTCTAACTATGAGAAGTGTGTCCAACGAGTCTGTGAGCTTGGCTTTAGAATGAACAAATTTGAAATTAAAAGAGAGCTAATTAAAATTTTTCTTTTATAGGTGTGTTTTAAATTGATTCTGTAATTCCTTCAAGGCTAGGGATGACTGAATATAAAGTTCAGACAGGAGGCACACTGGTCTTTTATTCCCAGGCATGGATATTGAAAAGGGAGCATCATGTAGATGGGAACGGCTGAAGTGAGCTACACATGATAGTGACGAGGTATGCCTTTTCCTTGGAAGGCTTTTTTCTCCTAAGGGGCAAAATAATCAGGCGATTACACAATAATGTCATCTTTGGCATAAGACTTTTTAGCTCTTGTGATCCTGTTCATGTTTTCCATTTTTGTTTGGTTTTTTTTTTACTTTTTACCTATGCATGCAGTACTGTGGACCTGTGCTTTTCATCCCAGAGGATCATTCTCATCTGCTTTTAACATAAGGAAATTTAGGTTTCTTTTAAGAGAAGTCGATGCTGATAGAATCTCAGGATGGCATAAATCTGTCAGTTGTATCAGCTCCTCTTACTGTAGTACAGTGTGCATAGAGCAAATACAGAAGTAGTATATTTTTCCTCAAAGACTATAGAAAAACATGTTTCTAGGATCTTTGATTTCTGTAGCTCTCCCACCTAACATCTCCTCCAGAGTTTTGATTATTGCGCTGTGATAGGCTGCTTAGAAAAACCCAAGACAGATAAGATAGATCTAATTTCTAACCCTGACATCTCTGCCACCCATTCATTACTCTCTTTTACATTTCTTGCTATGCCCTGTGAAAGCAAATGTGTCAGTTACATCTGCAGTTCCTATCAGAGAGGGGGAAATAGTTGTATATTAACATTAGAGCTTTTAAAAAGTGGAGTAAACTGTGTACAGTTCAGAATCTCCTCCTTTCAGGTGAATAATCAGCCTGGCAAGAGAGGATCATTCCACCCAGTTGTCAGTTAGTGCAGGCAAGTGGTGTCTGTTCTTCTGCTGTTGTTTGTTTTAAACACATATTTCATAACTATTGTGTGAAAAGGCATCCTTCACCTCTTCAGACAGCCTAGGGAATGTTTGAAATCAAAAAACATTTGTTTTATAATGTAAAAACTGTGTGTCCCTGCACTTTTGCACCACTCTTAAATCTCCACAGTGACTCTCAGTGGGTAACTTACAAATGTACAAGAATGTTCAAAACACATTTTGAAGAAAGAAGAGAATAAGACAGGGAGAGAGAGGGAGAAAAGAGAAGAGAAAGAGCCAGTCATCTAAAGTTACACCATCATCTTTAACAGCTGTGTGCATATTAAAGGAAGTAATGGGGGAGTGAAGGTACTGCATATTTCAAAGCTGAACTGTTGCAGCAACAATAAGAAAGGGGGGATGTTGTACAGAGTTAGCCAAGTGTTTGAAGTACGTTACCGTAAGCCAAACCAATGAAGTGGACAAGATTTCTAGCATGCTGCAGTGGTGCCTCTCCGTACTTAATAACAGATGTTTGGTCTCTCTAGGCAGATAATTGTCCTGCTGTAAGGTTGGCTTGACCTGTGTGAGCAATACTGTGTACAACACTGAAGCAGTAACAAATGATCATAGCTTTTCTCTTTTTACTGGTAGAATGCTTAGCCACGCTTCCTTTTAAGCACATAATTACTCCAAAGCAACTGGAGCCCATACATCCTCCTTGCCTAATGGCTCTGGAGCCATTTTGCTATAATTTATGGGGACAGGGTTCAAAGTTTTAATAATATTTGGATAATATCATTGCCAAAATGTCTTTGAGCTGTGATGAATAGAATGAGAGTGGGCACATTTTGATTCTGTGCATGACAGTGCGAGTGTTAACAGCACCATACTTTGTTCAACCTTTATGGAAACATTCACAAGCCAATTTGCTCATGAATTGTAGATATGAGCATGAAGAATTATAAACAGCAGTGGAAAACATACAGGGTTGCTTGTTCATAAGGCACTGTCCTGTTAGTGGCTCTTCTTTATGCAGATAAATGAATTGCAGAGAATACAAAAATGGTTTAAATAAACCCTTAGCAGATAATGTATTAGCACATCAACATAAAATACGCATGCACTGTGGCATGCTTTTGGATATTTATGTTTATACTCTCTGCTCAAGTGGCTCACTGATTTTTTGGCTTCCTATCATTCACCTAATAACTTCAGCATCCTAACTGCACCTCTGGGTATGTTTATCTGACAATCCAAGCTGTTCTTTGCTTTATGTGGCTTGCTGAAATTGGCTTACAAATTTGCTCTGCAAGTCGCTTCAGTGTATGATAGGTTAATGATGTTAATCAAAGCTAAATAAGAGTAGACATGATCCCTTCATTGAAGTCATAGACCAACCCAGAGCAGAAGGTGCATTGATGGAGCAAACAAGCCAATTGGACAGGTAGGAGGAGATCACAAAGATAACATAAAACTAATCTGTCCCTAAAGCTAATGTACACCAAGAGCTTCATCCAGAGCCTGCTGAAGTCTGTAGGAGTCTCTACTGATTTCAATAATATTTGGACCAGATGCAAAAAATTCTGCATCATTTGGCTAAGAATATTATTTTTTCAGTTTACTTGGTAGGACACAAAACTTATTGTGAACAAACTGTGGCTGAATAATGTAGCTAATTCATCAGTGAGAGGTTAACGATTTGTTAGGCAAAGAGCAAAAGTATTTTTCATTACACAAATGATATAAGAATGCTGACTTCTCCAGGCATGACAGCTGTTCTCAATGATTAAAAAAAATACTAATATGAACAAAAATTGTTTTAAATGCTCCCAACAGTGATGGTAGCTAGAAACAACTTAATAAATACTCTCTGTTTAATTCCATTCAGTGATATTCAAGCGATGCTTCATTTAATCAGAGGAGTGTTTGATTACAGAAGTAATCAGCTGACACAGTCCCAATTCACTCTGGCCACTAAGTATGCATGTAGCTGGCTAGATGTGTCATATATGAGGGTTGGCAATTATTTCTGAAAAACTGTTAGGATGGCTTTAATTGCAATAGTCTGATTTTGTATTCGATAGCCTTACTTGACAATCTTAATGCTTATTATGAAATTTTAATGTTCAATTCTTGAAGATTCTTTTAAATATAAGCCTTAATTGGCTTGTATAAATGGGCTTTTTTTCCTCAATGGGTTGAACAGTGTTCACCAACTAAAATTATTTATCCTGATTATGCTGAGGTCTAAAGACACCATGAACTTCCATGTCTGCTAGGAAAAAATAAAATAAATAAAAAAACCTCTTAGGAATTAATATATGTGAGATTTCATTAATCTTTCAGTCTTCAAAGAATATCATGTAGTCATATAAAAATGTGATTGGTAATTCCTGTGGTTATCTTAAAATTATACATGACAATTTGATTATTAAGCTGTTGACTAAGTCTTTAAAAACAAGTATATTTCTGTATTGGTTTATCACTAGAAGACAAAATATATACTTTATTCTTCCTCCTCCTTATTCTTTTCCTCCTTCAACTACAAAGAGAGTCTGGAAACCTTCAACCTCAGATGTTAAAAATACAACATCTCTGCATTTTTCTTAATTGTTTTCTGGAAAAACTATGATCTCTAAGGACGAATTGAGAGACAGGAATGATAAAGGCAGAAGTAGTTTTACATTATGAACAATTCCAACAAGGGGCTGAATATTCAACAACTGATAGGCCAGATAACAAGTTGTTAACTTCACAATGCGCAGTCACTGAGTATGTATGTGTCACTTTGAGCAAAGATTGAAAAGACTTCAGAATTAGAGATTTAACAGCCAGTTTTGATTAAATCAAAACAATCAGAGTAGTTACATTTGCAATAGAATTAGGCTTAAAAAATCCAGACTGAATACTTTGCCAGACCTCACATTTCAAGCTTATTATAGGATGAATTTTTCAGGTGATACCTTTGAAAAATATATATAGCGGAATACTTGAGGACTCTTCTGGCAAATGACAATTCATGTTCAATTATTTTGCCTCCCATCTATGACTTAGAATAGTCAATAGAGTCAGTGACATGCTACTGTTTGCTCTGTTGTAGAGAGAATTCCATCATATTTAAAGTCAGGTCATAGGAAATTCTGATTTTTTTAGGTTATGTTTGATGGTTTTGCTCGATAGACTCAAAAAGGAACACAGATAAAGCCATATTATCCATTTTTATAAACTGAAAATATTCCAAATTAGATCAGTAGAAACTACCTCCAGATGTGTCTCTTTTTCTCCTTTCATTAATTCACAGGCAGTTTGTCAGTAATCGCTTTGATCAAAAATGACCACTCCTCACATACACCACAAACACAGAGATCTGTCCCAGGACATGGCAGTGTATGAGCCTGAAAGCCTCAAAAGTTGCTTTATGCCATGGGAAGAGGATGGCTTCTGCCCAAATGTCATTTCTACAGATAGCTGGAGAGTGACACTTCCCATTTATCTGCATGCTGGACCAATTGCATTGTTGCTCTTTGGTGAACTGCTGATCACCTCATGTGAATGTCCCAGAGATGCACTTTGAAATCACCACATCAACAGATTAACTCATACATAGATATGATACGAACCCTTTGTTTTTCAGTCTCTGTTGCTCTGCCCGGGAAAGGTGCACTCCACACATCACAGAGGGATCTCTTGGTAGGTACAGCGAATAAAAAGCTTGAGAGAAGTCACCAGAGTGCAGAAATTCTAGTAAATAAAATTACACAAAAGGTGTAACCACTTCATTTCATTCAGTAGCTCATGTAACTCAATAGTTTGTGGACCAAAGTACCACCCACCTGTCTAGAAGATAAGCATGTGCCACTATTCCCGGATGCCACAGAGTTCAGGGAAAGCCAGCAAAGAAGGCCTGGCAAACCCCTTAAGAGCTTTGTGGATCATGGTCTGTGACTCTTTCAGATTCACCCGCAGCCTGTGCAAAACCTCCAAGCCCAAGGACATTTTGGTTGAAATTTTGTGAGAATGGTCATTATTATAAAATTTGTGGAATGTGATCGTGTATGTATATTTGATAGGAAATGCACCTAAACACATCCAAAGGAATGATTCTCAGTGACATGGTTAATTAGGGAAGATCCTAGCATCCCATGTGTTAAGCTGAAAGTTCTACAGAGCTAAATTTCTCTCCATGCTTAAAAGTATTTATGAAATGGCAATTTAACTTGGCACTATGGCGTGAACATGCTGAATATTATCCCAAAACAATGAACAAAAAATATTCCAAGTGATTTCTTTTTTTCATTTGTTCCCATTTATCTTTTTTCATCTTCCCATTAGGCTACACTTCTACCCCTGAAAATTTGTGCTGTTAAGTTCATGGCAAAAGGAGAATTCCAGAGATCTCCATTGTTTAGTGCTAAAAGATGTTGAATATTTGGGAAGAGTACAAAGTATTTCTGTTTAGCCTTACTTAAAGTTAGGCTGTTGTCCCTACTTCTAAATGGTACACCTCTCCAGGTATACTTCTAATTCCTGCTTATCACCTCGTCGTGCAGTGGAATTTGCAGTGACCTGCTTCCTCTAATTGAATGGGAGCTCTATTCGATCGCCCTGTCCTTTAATTTAGCTCTCCCACCTAGAACAATGGGTGATTAACACAAGTCAAAACAAGAGCATAAAGGAAAAAGGCAGCACAACCCGCCTTGGTGCAGCTGCTCGACTCCAATGTTTGCCTGCTGTGTAGCAGCATGTTACGGTCACTGCCAAGCCTTGATCTTCCCTTTCTGTGTCAGTACTCCAAGGATCCATCCTTTAGGCAGCACAGATCACACACTTATACATTGTTGGAGAACTTCAGTGTCACTTCTAAGCAATACAGATTCTGCAACTTGAAACAAAAGTGAATTAAACAGAAAGATACAAGCGATGTTTTAAGTACTGTTTTTGTCCTATTTTTTTATTCAGATTGCTGCTTCTGTTACCACCAATTCTCTTTTTCCCCCCTAACTTATTGAAATACTTGTCTACCTATTTGTCAGTCATTATAGTTTTAAGGGGTTAGGGTTTTTTTTTTTCGTTCACACCTTGATGCTTATGCCAACATAACAATCTCATCAAACTGTACCGTCCTCAGATCAGAACATGTATGAAATTTTGCTTTAATAGAGTTGCACTTTGACTCTGGAAATTATCCTATAGGTGTGTGCATGTAATTCCTAGAAAGTTGTTTTGATGTTTTTGGTGCTGACCCGAAGGCATATAATAGTAATGAAATGAAACTCTTAAATTACTTTGAATCAGGCTCAGGAAAATGCATGTGAAGTATTAGCATTGATAGTTTTTAAAACCTAATGGAAAAAAAATATGATTTAAGAGGGATGAAGCCATTAAGCTGTGTAGAATTTACTTTTAAAAGCTTATAAAATGTATCTGAGAGCAAGAACGTTTAAGTTGATGCAAACTACAAAAGGTTGTAAGCAGATCAGCTGTCCAGGTGCCTGTGCAGATCTCTGCATAGACAATAAGGTGCAGCCCACAAACTTTGCTATCCCAGTCATGCAGAGATTTAACCACAAGCTCTATTGCACTTCTGAATACCAAGGTATTAAATCTATCAGCAAGGACAGTCTGGTGCTTTTAAACTATGCTGGATAAATGTCATGGTTTTCCTTTCCAGTGTCTGAGAGTGTATACAGAGCTGCTTACTCAGGCCCAAACCGAACACTGCTAAGGGCAGTATGTCTTTTTCTTAATTTAGTAATCTCTGCATTAAGCCCTTGATTTTTCCTTCAAAACCTGACAGGCATATACTCAATTTCATATGTACATAATATGACTCCTTAAAAAAAAAGAAAGAAAGGTCTTTCATCTCTAGAGACAAAACACCAGGTTTCTAAAAGGATGGGGTTACTTGATAGTCCCTACTTAAAATGAGACTCTGCATACCTGCTATGATTCAGTGTTTAGAAAACAAACAGATAGGGTTAGATCCAAACAAAGGATTCATTTTAATAGTAAACATATTTAAGAGGGTGCCTGCCTAAATGTGAATTGTTTAGGGGATGGATTACCATTTTGCATACATTTTAGAGCTCTGAGAGAAGCCATTAAGGGATTAACACCTCCGATTTATGAAAATGCAAGGATGATAAAGAAACAATAGGGGTGACAGCATTGTGTAAACGACATTGATTCATTTCAGAACAGGGCTGTTAACTGCTGGAAATGAAGAAATAAATGGAACAATGGATAGATGCTTTTACCAGCTTGTCATTAATTAGCAGTGAGCACAATTCTTTTATTGTCCTTTTTGAAAAATACAAAATTGGTAGGAAAATACAAGCACTGAGCAAATAGATTACTCTGTGTCACTAGGCTGACATCTGCATTTTCTTTCTTCTCTAATATATTTTGTTTTTCAAATGATATCGAACTTTTTACCCAGCAGCAAGCCCAAATTTTGCTTCCTTTGAAATTCCTAAAAGGATGTGTTTTCATCCTTAGAACCTTCCTGCTTTATAAAAGCGTAACAAAAGGCATGATTTGAGAAAGGGTTAATAAATGTTAGTGAATCCCCTGTAACACAGCTTGGAAGCACAAACAACAGTTCAATGCACTATTCTGCTGACCTATTGCATCCGATCAACTGTGGTTTTATTTCTAGCAATGCCAGCAGGTGGGAACTGACAACATGTTTCTTTGGAATCGTAAAGAGAGATCGTCTCTGATGGAGAATTAGCTGTGGAAGTAAGCGAGGTTGTTTGGCACGGATCTAAGCAGGGACAATGCTTGATTATGGCTATCACTCTCCAGCTGCTGTCAGAATGTTAAGTTTGCTTTCTTGAGGCCTGACATCTAACACATATCTTTTTTTAATTAGTATCTGGTACTGTAAGATGTTGATATTTTACTGCATGTCAGATGTGCAGGGCTGAAATACATCACTGAACTCAGAGGCAGGTGTGGCTGCTAGGAATTATTTTTTTACTTCTCATACTGAATTCAAGGCATCTCTGCTTTAAAAAATATTTGCGGATGGAGAAGTTAAGTGTGGATAAACCTTCAGTGCTGCTCCCCGAGAAAGGATGCAGAGTGAAGCTGATTAAATCAAACATCAGCAAGGCAAAACACCCTGAGCACTGCCTTCATTTTCATCAGCATATCCAGGCAATATTGTGCTCCTGGATTTTCCCTGACGCTGGCAGCACAGCAATGTGCTTCCCAGCTGCAGAGGCAGGGGTACCAGGCTGTTTGCACCGTGCTAAGGGAGCAGCAGCCCTGCCCACCACACTGAGGTAAAGTAAATAAACTCGGCATTGGTAAAGGTTTGCCATTTTGTCACCTGCATAAGGACACGGTAGGTAAGGAGGAGTCAGGGCTTTCACCTGCAGCAAGCACTCCTCACAGCTTGGCAAGAGCAGTGTAGGAGCCAGTGTGTGAGTGCAGGTGCGACTGGGGAAAATGGGATCCCAGCTACAGATTCAGCCAATGCTCAGCAGAAACCTCCTCCCACTTGTTTACCGCAAAGCTTCGTGATGTTTTGCTCTGTGTTTAAGTGTGTATTTTGGGTTTGTGTTTTGGGTTTTTTGGGGCGGGACGATGTTAAGTTCTATTTTTCAGTCAGACAGCACAAGCATGAGCTCGTAAACCACTTCAGCGTCCTGAAGTAAAGCTGAGAGTGGTTTTTCACCCAAGATGAAGGCAGTAGTTTCTCACCTTAAATGCACATAATAGGTTTCATCAGAGACTGATTGTTTGTAGGAGAGGGTCCTTCAGCCGGCAACAAGTAGGTGAGCCGAATTTTTTTGTTACATAAAAGAAAAAAAAGATTGGTATTCAGAAGAGGAAGGCTGATTTTGCTTACTAAAATGATGCCACTTATTAGATGGTGCCTGAGCAAGTCACAAAAAATATTTAGGAAAAAAATTGCCAATTTAATTTTTATTTCTTGTTCAAAAGTTCGTTACAACTATGTGCTTTTAGGATTGAGCCTATCCAAATTTCCATAATTTTATCCCAGAGAGAATAAGCATAATTATTTTGTAAAACTATCAACCTTAGTATGTATGGCTCGTGGTGTTCCAAAGGTGTTTACAGTAATTTGAGGCACTTGCAGTTTCCAAGTCAAACTGTTAATCGCCCGTCCTTACGCAAACAGGCTGCACCTTGCTCCAAGGCTTCAGCAGTACTGGATCTCTGAAGGGTATGCTTCTGGTTTGCAGAGCAAATCATGAATGAAATTCTGTACCCCAAATAGTTTCTTTAAAGCCAGTCTTGCAAAAATATAAGTCTTTTGCTCTTTGGGGGAGAAACCAAACCAAAAAACTAAACCAAACTGTTTTCAGCATTAGACCTAAATGAGACCTTTATTTGTGGCAAATATAATTTACATATCTACAATTATTTTATTATATATGTCTATTTTCCTTCCTTTCTTTGCCAGGAAGGACCTCCACTTTTGTACATGCATTTAACTCCCTCTCTTCTATCTAAGCTATGTCTCCAACAAGGTTTAAATCCTTGTATCAGGTTAACAAAGCAATGGGACATGAGGCTGTAAAAAGAGATGTTTAGCAAGGTTTCCTTCTACCTATAGCAGAGATTCTTCATCATATGTGAAAGTCACTGAGGCTCTGCGAGGGTTCCTAGAATTATCTGTACAGCAGAAAACAATTGTAAAGGTCTTATTGTGGTGGAGCATTGAAGCACATGATTCACTCTCAGGCTGCAAGCAGTCCCATTGATTTCAGAAACTAGTGACATGCAGAAGGCTAGACATGTGCTTTGCTGGACTGGGGCCAGGCCTGGTATCCTTCTTCTGAATAGTTTACAAAAACTTTTACTGTTATCGAAAGGGAAAAAAAATAACAACAAACTCTTATGATATGTTGTATTTTAAGTCAGGATATAAAAGAGCCACCTCTGGTTCAAAAATAAGCTAGTTATTTTTCCAAACACAGTAGGACTTTTTGGGTCTGTTGCTGCTGTAAGCACAGCAGGGCCCCTGTGCCTCATCCCTTGCATAGACGGGCAAGTACTGCAGTTATAGCAACTTTCCTTCCTAGGCTGCCTGTTCTGTGGATTTACCCTTCAAAGAATAGGAGTAGAAGAATCTCCAAGCACATGGAGCTGTACTGTCAAATACAGGATGGAGACTGTAATGACATTGCAATGGACTTTGGATTCTGAGCAGGTACAATTCATCATCTTCCATGAGATTCATGTTAAACTCAGGTTTGAGGAATATATTAATTCTGAGCTGTTTATTCTCTGCTACATTCTCAGAAGAAAATTGCTCCATGCCAGTAGAATGATATATCATATATTTAATGTGTGGAATTCTGAAGTTCTCTACAGAATAAAAATTCTAGTTCTAGGTGAGTCATAAAACTTAGCTTTGACTGGGAAAAAAAATCCACCAAACTTTAGAAGTATAAAATCTAATCCATAAAAGGGAAAATTAAGTAGGGTAATGAACTCTCTTTGTTTATTCCTTTAATTTCTATTTCAGTGTGATCTTTTCCCTTCAATAACTCATGAACATTATAGTCTTTATAGGTAATTCACCATCTCTAATTTCTTTAGTATTGATTTTGATCAGATTTTAGTTGTCTCCCATACTGACTCACTCTCTCCTAATTTCTATGAGGACCTGAAAGGAAAAATGTAATATATAAAGACTGAATGGCATCCTTATTCTGTACTTCATCACAGTGCATTCATCAGTTTTATGTCAGCAATACTTGAGCAGTCTTTGATTCTTGTTCTTAGAAACCAAGCAGCACAACTTCTCTAATTCCTCCATGTGTTCTCTTCCCTTTATTGAGAAATTAATGTCATGTAACTACCCAAATACAATAACCCTGGCAGGTTTGGTCAGGATTTTGGACCATTTGCTCCTCTCTTCTGTAATAAAACCAAACCTCCTGTTTAGTTTTACTTGGGAGGTACTTCAGGCTATGAAAAATGTTTGAGAGGGCTATCCCAAAATAAAGGGATTTTGTTGATGGAGTGACTGCGTCACTCCCCGAGTTGTCATTCTTACTACACAGTGCAAGTGGATTAAAAGCATTTTTAAATGAAGTTACTAGGGAATAGCTCTCCTGAAGCAACTTTTCAGGAGCTCCTGATAATGTCCATGCTGGGGCATATGGGCTGAGAAGACCTGCTCGTTCTGGTGAGACTCACATGGGGCTGAGCTAGTTGAGGGCATGTTTCAGTAACATGAAAGGGTTGGGTGGATGCCAGAATATTACAAACTTTGGAAGAGTCTCTCTTCTACTTGCTTTGATTTTCTCATTGCATAACAGAACTCACAATGTCATATCCAGCTAATAAAGTGATGGAGAAAAATGTAAGGGGAGGGAAAACATTCAAAGGGCCCTGTTGAATCTTTTATGATGGAAAAAGGAAAAAGTCCGTGCTTTGATGCCTGACATTCTCCAATCTACAAAATAAGAGTTCTGAAAGTTTTGGACATACTTACACTCACACACTTAAGAGTTTTATTCATGTCCTTATAAATAAGTTATCTTTAACTGCAACCAAAAAAGGATCTTGTACAGTTTAGTGCCCCTTTATGGTTGACATTGATTTAAAACACTCCATAAGGGGCATAGTACTACAGGATCAATTAAAAGTAAATGTAGTCATGAAAGTTACATGAAGTACTGTCTGCCAGAGCCTTGCAGACACGGTACTTCATACAGCAACGTGCCACCTGAGCTAGACAGAAAACATCCAGATGGAGTTATACATGTACTTTATTTCATACTAATCGCTGGCCTTGGGATAGGAAAGCAAAAGTCCCTGACCAAATCAAGTCTTATCAGATAAATACCTTAAGCAGTTTCATTGACCTCACATCTGAAGCTTCATTTAATATGAGGAAGGCACACCAGCTGGTAAAGTAAGAGCAACAGCATATCAGTCTGACCTCCTCTACCAGCTCCAGTCATGTTCAGTTGTCAGTGTTCTAAGGAAAGCAAAGCAAAAAACAGAAGCCAAATTATACATCAAAAGGGAAACAGTATTTTCTCCTGCACTGCAGGCAACAAGCAGACCACCTCAGAATGGGATTCATGTACTGTGTCAGAGAGAAACAGTCAACAAACAGTCCTTGCAGTCCACACCACCCTGTATCTACAACAACAATCTCTGTAGCCAAGAACCCACATTACACATTTATTTTTTATACCAGGCTTATCCTGATTTCAGGCATAGAGTCCTTTGCAGAAATGATGCTAAATTTGTAGATAATCCTTGCATTTTTAAACCAAGTGATTCATATACAGAAATGATTGCTCCTCCCTCTGAGATTTTGTACCTTAATCGAGTGATGCATTATAAAGCCAAAGTAGAAGCTGAGCTGAAGACCTTAAGTTTTTTGGGGTTTTTTGTTTGTTTGTTTGTTTGATGTTGGGGTTTTTTGTTGTTGTTTTTGGTTTGTTTGCTTTTGGTTTTTTGGGGTTTTTTTTTTGGGGGGGGCAGGTCAGATAAAAGATAAAAGGCTTATGGCTTGAGATTTTAAAATAGGATTTTGATTCTGGGGAAGAGCAGTCCCAAAAGAGAAGATCTCATAAAGGCAAGTTGAGCCACATTAGGAATGTTGAAATGCTCTAGACAACTTTTTTCCCCCATCCTGATCAAGTAACACATCATCACTGTGTGTATGTGCATGTGAGGGGAGGGGAAGCCCTTTACTTAGTATTAATGTATTTGAAGCTTGTGGTGTTTTGTTTCCATCTGTCCAAATGAGAGCATAAGAAAATTGGAATATTTTCTATTAAATATATTCCCACTGAGACTAAAATATGATATAACTTATAAAGGCTGTATTTAACAGAGAAAAAAAGAGCTTCTGGGTAAATCAGGGGTTACAAAGAGTTGCTATAAATATGGGGTACTGTTATTAAGGAGTAGTTATGAAGTGATGCTCTGGCATTCCTAAATTACTGTTATGCTTACGGATGTTTAGACAGACCCAGCATGGGTTTCATGATCAGCTAAAGAACTGGTGCAGCATAGATAAAATAACATGTTTTATAGTAGTAATGGTGTTAGAAATATTAGAAGTAGTGATAATATCATTCCTCATGTCCGTGTAGAGCAAATGAACAGAAAAAATGAGTGATCTGTGGCGCTGGAGGTTTCATATATTCTGTGCTGAGCAGCCCTCTATAAATGATGATTCTGATGGTGTAATTCATTAATTCATAGCACAATACAGATCTAGACTCCGTTATAGTGTGAATATTTCTGGATAATGTGCACCTTTACAGGAGTACAGTTTTACTTTTCAGTCTGATTTTCTTTATTTGCTTTCAGCTTTGTATAGTTAATTCAAAAATCTGGTGAATGCAAGAGAAACGGGAGTCCAACTGTCAGTTGAAATGAGCAATCAAATTAATGCCATATGACAATGACAGTTTTGTAAATCATCCTCTGACCCGATTTGCCTCTGAAGGAGTTTATGCCAAAATACTTCTTCTAATACAGGCACATACTGACCATTTTTATCAAACCCACAAGCAATTTATCATCAGTTCCAGAACCAAGTTTTTCCTCTTAGTATAAGATTCCCTCTACTACTGATATCAGTAGTGTTAATGAAAGTCACTAATTACCTTGTGTACTATTAGGTCTAGGGAATATTTATAATTGTTTTTCACAAGTAGAAGCTTGAGGTCATGGATCAACCAGCACACTGCATTGAAAACACATGAACTCATGGGCCAAAATTCTCATTTAAGAGCAAAAAGATTCTAATTTTATTTTTCCAATGACATTTCCATGTGTCCCTCAGAATACTTTATTTCTAGTAAAGGAAAAAAAAAAAAATGAAGCAGAAGGAATGTCATCACAAAATTGTTACATTTTTTTAATGGATGCTAAAAAAATGCACAGTATAATTAAAAATAGCATATGATCATTAATAAAAAAGTCATTGTCTGTCCCTGTGACAGACTTCTTGCTTGATGAGAGAGAAATCTGGCATATTAAAAAATCCCCCCTGTTTATTGAAAAATATTAAATTATACTAGAATTTTCATTTTCATACATTATATGATTTTATAATCCTACCAAAGGAAAAAAAATGTGGCAATACCTTTTTTGAGTCTATGGCAGAAGAAAAAAGCAGGAATGGTTTGGCAGATATTTTAGATTGTTTGCTTTAAAGTTGGATTTTGAGCTTGTTTTTAACTGAGAATTATAATGAATAAGAAACAGTTGTTTCTCTTTGTCTTTTCCTGGAGGATCCCTTTGTCTCAAGAGGACTAGAAAGGAATCTTTCACAAAGATTTTCTCTCAGTTGTGGTATTGCTGATGTCAAGCATGCAAAAATCGTGAGTCAGCACTCCAAAAGTCACGAGACTGCACTGGAAAAAATAAAAAAAAAATAAAAAAACAATCTTAAATATCTACGTGGCACTCTTGTTTGTGCCTTGATGGTAAATTTATGGCACATTTTTATACTTTTTCTCCAAATTGAAATCTTGTTTTTCAAAATGAATTAAAAAGAAGAAACAGCTGAGTTTTCTTAAAAATGTGTAGGACTCCCAGAAACGGGGTTCTGAAGAAGGTCTGGAACATTACACACATTGTAACATAATTGCAGGTGTTGGAAACATGGCAATTATTTGTAAGAACTTTGGGCTAAATTGAAGTCAATAGAAACAAGTGCAAAAAAACTGATTGAAAGAAAGGTGGAGAAACCTTCCTTTGCGTTTCTGGAGCTCAGGCTGCTGTAGCACCATTTGCTCTCCAGTCCTTCCAACACCAATTCAGGAGAATAGTCCTCTTGTCTTTAAGGTTAAATAAAAAGACATGTGATTACCAGACAGAACATACAGTCCAATAATGGCAAATAATGCTTTGATTTTGGCAAAAAAGGAGTAGGCAAAGTAGTGCAGATGCTGTTGTTACAAAGATATAAGACCTTTACCACAGTTTAAAAGACAAAGACTATTTGAATCTAACACCATGGTTTCTGGCCAGAAAAAAGCTCCAATTATTTTTAAAAATGTCACCTCATTCACATTCAATGATCACAGAAAATGGAAACATTTTAAGGAGTAATTGTAAACATCTGCTAAAGGAAAAACGAAAACATGACTAAGACAGAAATGAACTGCCAACATAAAGTATTGTGTGAACAAATCCACCAGCAAAACACCAGATCTGTGGATGGGTTCTATCTGGAATGTGAAAAAATTGATAATTATAAAAAAAGATTAGAATCCACCTAAAACCATTTTATTCTAAGTCAGTCTGGCTGTCTATGCAAATATCAAGGAATGTGGCTACACTTGCATTTCCGTAGCAGCTTTGGCCCCTGCTGCTTTTCCTGCCCTGTTCCAAGAGAAGCATTTGCACAGGCACAGGGAATTGGTCTCAAACAATTTTTTTCTTTTTTTTTTCAGCTGGATCAGTTAAGAAAAAGTCAGTGGTGGTGCAGATGGTGATGACAGCTCATACAGAAATGCTGCTAGATTTCTAACCATTGCCTCGAAATACTGAGTTCAAACTGCAGTACTGTAATGACAACATAAATGAAGGTAAATCAGATCCTTCTGTTTTTCAGAAAGTGCTCTCCAAATCTGAGGCCAAGAAACAAGTGGAAAGCATCTATAGATCTACAACTCAGAATAGCTGTTAAATATGCAACTTGCAGGATCCAGGATCTTGCTTTGTAAGATCTGTTGACTCCAGCATGGAGTAACAGAATGACAGAGTTACACATAAGAGAAAGTAGAGGAGTGAATCAACCCAGTTTTACAGGTATAGCTGTGCAGTTAAAGATGTTTCCACAAACAACTCATATCTCTTATTGCCATGTCCTCTGGCACAAGTAATCACATGCACATTTTTTAAAATGCAGCAGGCAGCCTGGGTTGGCTCAGGTCATCCTAATGCCAAACATCACATCTAGAGGCAGCTGTTCTGACTGAAAATGTTTGATCACCATCCCTCAGTAGAAGCTTGCCACTAGCTGACCAGTTCATTTGAACTATTCCTAATCTATCCCCTCCTGTGCCTGAGGAAAATCAGACAGATTATGTGTGGCTGTGGGCAGGCAGGCTGTGCTGGGATGAAAGGTTACTGAGCACAGGTGCCTTGTATTGCCTTCCTGTGCTGCAGCTTTCCCTGCCTCATCTCTGGTCTAAGAGCTGATCCTTAGTCATCTTTGTTTTCTCCCTTCGTTTTTTTGTTTTTAACATAGGAGTCTCTGCCATTCTTCTTCAGCACAGTGGGCAACACTGGGAAAAAAAAAATCTGCTGGCAAGGTAGGTGTAATTCACTTAGCTCAAGTAGCAATGCCAATCGGAGTACAAGGCAAACCATCAATTTTAAAAGAACAGGCCCACAGTCTTCAGAACTGAGAATGTGAGTAAGGACTTCTGGGAAATGTAAGTTGCAGAAGAAGAATCCTAGACATCTTGCTGATTAGCTCTCTAAAAAACCCCTCTTGAATGATAAGAACTTCAAAGTAGCTTGATGCCTGTGCCTTGTTCTAGTTCATACTTGGGCTGAATTACAGGAGATTGGAACCCTGAAGAAAGACTGCTTGTGGAGGGTGAGTGGTATTTAATATTATGTTTATCATGTACTCTTAAATCTCAAAATATGTATGTAGGTGGTGTTTGTGGAGGTTTATTTTTCCTGCTCAATAGCTAGAAATTTGGCATGTGGAGGAATGAGGACTCAGTGCAGGTTGCCTGAGCTTGGGTGTTAATGGGGCCTGTGCTCTGCAAAGAGAGCATAAAGACCAGTTTCCTTAAACTCCTGAGCAATCAAAGCTAAATGCTCATGAAAAGCGTTTTTCTAAGGATTTTTTTTTTAAATATGGCACATTATTTCAGAAAATCTGTGATATGTCTTTTTGAAGATCTTAAAATGTATGAAATATTAAATGTGTACTTTCAAACTGCATTTTTTTGGTAGTTTGGTAATGGAGAGTTGGCTGCTGTTTTTAGCCTGTGGCCAGGAAGACAGTAACAACAGTTATATAATAAATAAGAAAAGAGCAAGCTTTTGAAACACTCACAATGAACTGCTAGTATTTTCCCACAAATTTTTTCCATTCTTTTTTAATCTAAGTTAAAGAACCCAAAATGAAACCTCTCTCCCAGCTCTGGAATCCCCACTGTTGATAGTAGTTGTTTCTGCATAAAGAATACAGGTAAAAAAAAAAAAAAAAAAAAAAAAAAACAAACATTTTTGGTTACTTTAAAGGAAATTAGAAATTCCAGAGGTGTCATTAGACTAGAAAATCTTTTTAAAGTGGGATTATCATACTGGATACTTGTAGACAATAAGAAAAGAAATGGAGTTCAAAGCCAGCATTTTAAAGAAGTACCAGCCCTCCAGGATTATGATGTGCTGCCTTCATTAAAGCCATAGGCCACAATCCATGGGTTCCATGGTGCATTCAGCCTGGCTTTAGGTCCCTATGACTGGATCAAAATGGTTCAAGGAAATGATGTAGAGTATTGAAGTGGTCTAAAGTCACCTTCTTGATTGAAAATCTGTTTTAAAAAATTTTTACTTTTTACTTGAAGGTTTTGCATGTGACTAGAAACCAACTTTCCAACATCTAATTTTAATCCTGTTAAAGCATTACTCATTATTTTAATCATAGAATGAAAACTATAGAGCAGTCAAAAAACAAACAAAACAAACCATACAGAGTATGATTTTGCTGATTTCACTGCCATTGTAAGCCTATGACTAAGACTACTGAGGAATTATTGGTCATAACAGACCTGTTGTTAACAGTTATGGAACCACAGCTGTCTGAAGATGTAAATCTTGGGTTTTCTGCTGAGTCAATGATACCAGTCTAAAACTTAGTCCACTACTCTGTCTCCTCCTGATATGTTTGATTATAATACATAAAATACTAGAAAAAGAGAGCCTAGGTATGAATGTTGATGTTCTCCCATGGTCTGTGTATTTTGAGTATAGCATGTCTCAAACATGCTTACAGGCTTTTTTCCCAACTTACAAATATTTGCATTGTAGAACCCAATTTAAAGAAAAATTACTAGTTAAATACAAGTTGAATTTGTTGGTGCTGTTATGTGTTTCTCCATTGTCTGTCCACTTTGAGCTCAGCTCTTATCAGATGGAAACCAGAAGAATGTTGGGTTTAATTGCTGATTGTAAATGTGACAACCTGTACTTCCAGCAGTGATGTTTGTTAGCTTTAGGGAACAGAGATGTTAGACAGCAAAATAAGTTACCTGTATTCCTGCATAGACTTCAGTGGGAGTCCCAGATGCTGCCTGAGGGTACAGCCTTTTTATTTTTTAATCATTAAATTTATCTGTGTTTTATGAGCCAACTACTTTTGTAAAACTAAAGAATAACTGTGTACATCAGGGGTGTTGTTCAGATATGCACTAGCCCAATTAATGTCAAATTGGGCCTGCTGGACAGAGTTCTTACTAGGGCATTGTCACTTCTTAGGCACAGTTTAGGAATTCAGCTCAGTGCAGATAGTAAACTGACTTCATATTCAGTTTTGCTGAAAATATACAAGATTAATGAGATGGACATATTTTTATTCAGGGCCATGATGCATTTCTTTCCAGTAGGAGGGAGACAGAACTGGAATGTGATTGAAGAGTCAGAAGGATACTGGTCTTTGTTACTGGCTCAAAAAGTTTCAAAGTAGGAATAGTGACACCAGTATACAACCTCTGTATTTTTAGTACTGCAGCATAGTTCATATCTGAAGATACAGACTTGGCTTTCCTTCGTTCTGTCTTGGTTCGTTTGTATTGGACTGCAAAACTGATTAATTCAAGTAAGTGGCATTAGTGGGCCTTCCAGCTCACCAGTAACTACCACAGCGTCTCCTTTATCTTCACGGAATCTTCTGCCACGTTCAGTGGGCAGTTTTAGTTCAGTGATGAGAAGAGTTTGGTGTGGTTTTCTAGTCTGAGCTCTTTACAGCAGTGCTAAAATCGTGCACGTGGACATTAACATCACAACTGAAAGTCAGCACAAGGCTGTACCTGGCACCTCAGCATCTTCCCAAGGGTCCTCCTGATGCACTCGGGGCTCCCAAGTTTTCTAAAGTTCCTGTTATTCCTATTCAGCCTTAGCATACACATGACATTGGTATGTTCAATGGCATGAACACATCGCTCTGCTTTTGGTCTAGAAGAACTAGATAAATGGCATTTCACAGATAAAGCTGACATCCAGCTGCATAAAGACTCAGTGTCCTTAGATTAGCTTAGGAACAAGACTAAGACTAGACTTTGACTCTTTATCCTGATGGTGCAGACTTGTCTTTTGGAGTTTAGTTTCATTTTTGTTTGGTTGGCTGGTTGTTGGGGTTTTTTAACAGTTAACTTTAAGGGGAAATAATTATAAAAGGCCTACATGTTTACTTTTAAACACAGCATTTTTTCCACTCTGCCCCAAGTCTGACATTTTAATGACCTGCTTTGCCTTGGTTTTTACTGGCAGTGTATATTGAAGGAGTATTTTATGTACAGTTTTAACATTTGAACAACGCAGCTCCGTGTTCTGTTACTCTTTTATGTTGTGGAAAATGTCTTTTAAGTTTTTATTTCTTTTAATTGCTTACTAATTTCAGGGCATTTTTATAAATATCTCTAGAAACTTTTAGATTAATTACCAGTAAGGGTTATTAATTTAAGAAGAGCAAGCAAAGTAAAGGCTGCATATATTTTCACTCAAATTACTATCCTAAATGACTCCATGGGGGGTTTCTTATAGGGGTCACTGAAAGGCAGAAAGGAATGTTTTTACTTCTTTGCTTTGTCACAAAAATTAGGTTACAAGGGCTATAAATGCAGGTAATACTTTTTATTACTAGATTTTCCTCTGTAATGAATATAACATTTCTTCTTTTCATATAACGATATGCACTGAATGTCTTACTACTTAGCATGTTTACTCTTACCTTTAACAAGGTCTAAAGTAATTCCCCTTTATAAGGCTTGCAAGCAAATTTGAAGGCAAGAAAGAAACCCTGTATGGCAGGATCCCTGCTGGAAGTGTAAGATTGGAGTGGGGCACTGTCTTGCTGCCAGCAAGCTCATTGATAAGGCCAGCCCTTGAGTAGGAGAGGTGGTGAGAAGTAAAAACTAAAACTGGAGAAGTCAAAAGTCTGAACAAGGAAGACCAGAAAATTTTGCAATGCAAAATACAAAACTGGTCACATGTTTTCCTGCTGTAAAACAAATTGCTCTGTACCAGTCTGCCAGAATCCACATTTACATGATTCTCTAGTTCCAAAACAGACGTGGTCTCACTATTGCTTTGAGATTTGGGCCACATAGTTAAACTGGGGTGAGCAGCTCGGTGTGTCTGGGCTCACAGGCCACTCTTCAGGGGGCTGCACCTCCTCCCCAGCTCTGCTCTTCAAGAGGGCATTAATATTCTCTGAAAGGCAGCTACTCATCTGCAGCTCTGTAAGACCAATCTACTTTGATCTCAGCCTCAGAAACAGAATGATGGGGGATAAAAGTTCAAAGTATAAGAAACTCAATATGCAAAGAATGTACTACATCTTAATAAGTAAAGAGAATTCCCTCCATTTGTTGCTATTGTAAGGAAAAAATAGTTTAATATCTTTATGGGATTAGGACTCCACAGTACTTTGCTAATGAGTGGCCAGAGCTATTAAGATTTTCCCTATGTCTCCAGATAGACTGGCAAACAAACATCAATAAACAATGGCAAGTCTAAGACTGGCTATTATGAGTTTGATCTGGTGAGTATTTTATTTATGTGGCTAACATGTTGAGTTATTTTGTTTGTAGACCCAGTAGAGTAAATATACAACCTAGAATTTCAATCTTTTCCTTACAAGCAACCTGAGGATTAAGGAAATTACCAGTAATGAATGGCGGCTTTCTAACAAAGTTTATCACAAATGACCCTGGATTGTGAAGTGTTCACTATTCAGGCAGCTGTAGATGGACTGGAGATTCAGAAAATTACCAGTGAGGACAAAATTCCTTGTTTTTAACTGGTTTGCTGAGAACTGTGGAGATATCATTCACATGAACACTTAACCTGCATAGCAATGACAAATACCAGCAAATTTAGCTTTCATAAGTGTATTTGAGAAAGATTAGCACACCCCATTCAGTTCAAGTTTTAGTTTTTAGGTTAGCTGCCTTTCATATTAATCAGCTTTGTTTTTTTCCGAGCTGCCTTTTCTGTGTAAGAGCAGTGGGTGAATGCCATGTTTAATAACCCCTTAGATCCACTAATTCCTTTTTCCAGCAATTGTGTGTGTTCCAAAAAAAACTGAATTTGTGTAATTGGAAGAAGAAATATAATGAATGTTGTTTGTCCTTAAAGTGCTGAAGAAGCTTATGTTTCAAGGAATCACATAGCCCTTTCAGGACCATTTACTGTTCCTCAAAGTTCTTTCTATTTTTTTCTCCAAGTCCTATAAGTACAGTAAAATTTAAGGTCAGCACAAGATACTTTTTCACTTGATCAGCTCAGGTGGTAACTGTCACAATGAAGTACAGCGTACAAAGGAGAGTGAGATATTTCACATGCAAATTCTGATTTTCTGAGTGTGATGACTGGAGTTACCAGCAAGGATTTTCATCAGGTCTGTGTTGAAACCTTGTTTCCTTATTCACTTCTCATGACTGATAAACAGCCATCTGCCTCTAGCATCAATCTGACTGCCTGCAAACAGGTTAGTAAATTCTCTTCCTTACAGACAGCAATTTCATTTTCCATGTGGAAAATGTTTGAAAAGTATCAGAGGTTTGTACAACAGAGGCCCAGCATGAGAAACTTGTCAGTCAAGAGAACGTCACCCCCATAAATGTCCCTAACAGCTTTTTCCTCCGTTCTGGTTCAAGAGTAGCTTTAATTAATTTATTGGTTGGCATCTGTTTAACAAGCATATGTGTGATGGGATTCTCAACACACCTGGTCTATTTTTTAATGTAACCTCCAAAAAGATTTGGATCTTATTTTTAGCTTTAACCTTATAAAAATGTAATAGCACAAAGAATTCTTACAGTGACTAAACTCTTTTTTTTTGTTTCTTTTTTTTCTTTTTTTTTTTTTTTAATTTAAATCCCAGTATCAAAGGAATTTAGCTATGACCTGGATTTTAATTTTCTTGGGGATTTTACTAATGCTTGGGGTGGAGGGGGGGAATCTGGTACATTTTCAGCATATTAAATACCTGTTTGTGTCAAAGTAGTCATTAGATTTCTAATTGATTTGATTACAGTACACTGATACAGCAAGGAGTATGTCTGGATATTTATCATCTTTAGTTATGCTATCATTAGAATATGATTTCTTTATTTTCATTATAGGGGCACACTACCTAAATATTGCTCAGTTTTGAAACCATTTAATTATCCTGTCATCAGTGCAACATTATTCAATTTTACATTAAAATTGTTTTCCTGGAGACCTAAGCTAGATTCAAATAAACTGTTCATTTTTGGCAACCAGGAAGAAATGGAGTCCTTGTAAAAATCAGACTTTGGAGTGAGGAAGTTGGCGATTTTTTTCATTAGTTTCATAGGGCTCATTGTTCCTATTCTGGAAACTTTATAGCTGCAATCACCTACGGCTAGAATCTGATTTTTACTGAGGTGCTATAATAATTGCACTAAGTACTTTCTGTTTGTCACTGACAAACAGCAATCCTTGAATGTCACTTAAGAAAAATAGAAACTTTTATATTGTGGCTTAGTTTCCAAAGCTTCATGGTTTGAGTTTTCAGGAATAAGTGCAAGCTTTTCATTAAATAAAACCAAATCAAATGAAAAACCTACCCTGGGTTTTGCATATAACCAAGAGATCTCTCAAACTCTTGGACATACTCACAGAGATGTGATAAAATATTTTGCTAAGAAACTTAAGTGTGACTTACTGAGAACTGAAGGTTGACAAGTTTAAATACTGTAATAGCAAAACAAACAAACAAAAACCTTTCAGTTCACTTGTGGATTAGCAGTTAATACTCTGAAATCCACAAGCTATGGCTATCTGTGCTGTTATAATCCAAAAGAAGAACTCTACTTTTTCTGTTTTTTTCAAAAGAAGATCTTAATCACCTCTTTGTAAGCCACCAAACCCCTTATTAACAGTCTGGGCCCGATCCTCCCTTGAAAGAGTGGCCCCAGCAAACTATGGGCTTTGATCCTAAATTGGGAACAACTACTGAAGGTAACAGTATGTGATTAAGGACTGTAAAATTTGGGCCACTGACATTAGTGAGACTGACTGCTCATGTGAGTAAAGAACAATTTCAAAATACTAAGGACCATTATTATGCTTGGTACTTAACCCTTCCTCCTTATTTATTCAGCTTAAATAAGTTGAGCAGTATTAATGTATTGTCAATATCAACATTAATCAGTGGAAACTAGAGTTAAAATGACTGCAGTGATCTTTATTTTAATTATGAAACTTCTGTTTATAACATAAACACTGCATACTGTAAAGACTATTATTGGTACCGTTGCTAGTCTTGCTCTTTGACATCATATTTTTAAATCAGTTACTGACAATCTGAATCATTAAACATAGTTCTCTGTTAACATTAACTTGGTCTCACACACATACAAATGGTTTTCCTGCTGTTCTAAATGTGCCCCAGTAAGTGCACTCAGTGAGGGGACCTGGAGAGGTGGGAGCAAACCCACCTCTGCTCAGGCCTGGCGTGGGGGCTGTGTCCTCCAGTTGAGAGGGAAGGAGAAAATGGAATTTCCCACCCCGTTCTCATCGAAAAACAAGGGCAAATATAATATAAGATTAACAGGTGGGCTGTTCAGTGAAGTTCTACAACCAAACCAGAGGAAGAGCCTCTCTCCTAAGAGAATTAGAGTTGTCCTTATCCTTAGGAACTGAGAAGGTCCCTCAGCTGACCTGTATGTTCTCTCTGTAAAAACGGAGGTAGAAGTGCTACCCCACAAGCCTTGGGATGGTGGTTTTTCTGAGGTGGGGAATATGTCTGAACTGTATTGGTTTGCTTCTCTTTAACTTCAGTTTAATCTCCAGAACAAGGTATTGCGACAGCTATGACACTGAGGGACCAGAAGCATCGTTTGGGGACTTGAAAAAAATTTTAAAAAGGTAGACTTTTGACTTGCTCTACCTGAACTTCATAAAAGCCTTGCAGTGGTACCTCACTGATTTCAGATTTTTGTGTTTGTCGCAAATAGGAAATGTTGAAAGAACCTGGAGCTTAACAGCTTAGCTCTTTCCTTTGAGAGGAAATAGATTTAGGACCTGCATGTGCTTGGCTTATACTCCATAATACATTTTATTATTAGAATTATAAATTAGGCCCCTGAGCACAAAAATACAGCATAACTGAAAACATAACTAACCAAGGTAAATTGATGCCTGCTCTAATATATTTTACCATCACAGAATACCAGAAACCACCTCTCACTTGGAGCCCTCCCCTCTTAAGTGGGTCTGTTGGCACAGTATCACACTGCTGTAACCAGTCTAGGACTTGAATCTGAGCCACGCTTTGGTTTCCATCCATTCATCACGACTGGAGAGTCTTGGAGCTTTTTGGCCGACTTTCACCTTCTACAGGTGGTGGAAGGCCAGCTGCAAGTGTTTTCTCACTAGCAGTGCAATAAGCCCTGAGCTTTTCTGTGCTAGTGATGGAGGAGAGATTATCTTGTGTGTGTGTGTGTGGTTGCACATCTTTTCACTCTGGTGTTTAGTAGTGTCATGATTCAGTGGTGCAGGAGTCAGTCCTTTGCTTACCATTTTCCACAGGATCAGCAGTCAGAAAACCTGGGATAGTGATACAGTCCTGTTTCCTTGACATTATGCAGTTATCCAAATTTTTTTAAATGGGGGTAGTAATACTACCCCACTCAACTTGTGCTTGATGACTACAATCACGAATGTTTCTGAAGAGAGACAGTTATTTGAATCAAATTGGTTGTCTTCTTTGTAACTTCAGCTTATCTTGTGAAAATACTGTCAGAATAATATATGCTTCCTTTATAACCAAGAAGTTCTACTCTTGATCGATAGGACTTACTTTTCATTTGTCAGCTTAATGAATTATTAGTCTTCCAGGGTTTTTTAGTACATTTCAGACTCTTTTTATGCAGCAGACAGCTGTGACAAGCTGAGATGGAAAACTAGCCTAAGCCCTGGTGCTAAATAGGGACCGGCACTCTCAGATCTCGCTGGGTGCTCTTATATATATATAAAACTAAGGTTGAAGTACTTGGACTGATGCCGACAGCTGTAGCCAGAAGTGGTGCTGGGAGAGTGCCCTAGTGCTTGGGCTTGACACTTGACACAGTGGTTATACCTGGGAACTCGCTGTAGCCCTGATAGGAGGGTCCGGGTGCTGGGAAACATGCCATTTGCTAGGAAAAATGTTTTGACAGTATGGCAAAGAATCTTATGGACTGATGTCCTCAGAAGTCTCAGCTGATGGGGCTTCAAAGCCATGGTGCGTGACCAATCTCCCTGCATGTCAGGATTGTTGCTGCAAACCAAGCCATGCAGCTCTCTGGAGCTCCAGAGAAGCTGTAGTTTAGAGGAGCTGGGATTTGACTTTCCAGGTTAGGCTGCTCTTCCAATTGTGTGCAAGCAAGCTGCATACAACTGGAGAATAAAAGAATCAGAAAATGCAACCGAGCTTTTCAGCTGACCAGTGGCAACATTAAGTGCTTTAGCATTGTCCCCTCAGGAATTCATCAAGAAAGTAATTTTTCTTCTTTTTTTTGTTTTTTTTTTTTTTTGTTAGTTTACCTTTACTTTGGGTGCATATGAGGAAAATGAAGATTTCACATTCAGTAAGTTGGTTTTGTTCCATAAACATTAACTATGCACATTAAGGCTGTCCTAGGGCAACCCTGGTGTGCACACATTAGTGTTTTCATCTTTTCTATAAATATTTGTAGTTGATCATGCATTACAATAGAGCATTCCTCTCTTTTGACTTTGCCCCCATTTTATTTTTTTTTTAGCTTGTTCATTTGATTTGCACAGAAAGGGGAAGAAGTTTTTATGGCAAAGATAAACTGCAGACTCAACTCTGTGTGGAGATGTGTGTGTATGTTAGTCAAGTCTGCTGAAGCTGCTTATGGATTTTGGTGAGGAGTCATTGTCTCAGTTTTTATGAAGCTAATGAAATTTTTTGGGCTTTGGTTATCTATGTACAAAGTTCTCTGGGAAAAAAAGTGAGAATGACAAGCAAACATCAGAAGTTAAAAGTTAGCTTCAGTTTTATTATTGCATGGGAAATGTCATATTCATCTTCTTTCATTTCCTCTATGAACACTTCCTCCAATTTTTATATGCTACTATATTTAGAAACTTTTTTACCAATATATGGAAGTCCTCTGATGTCACTCATGCTTTAGACACTTTGCTGCTCCTGATATCCCAAAATGCCAGCAGTCTTGGGAGTGTGTTTCTGAGTGCCTTAAGACTTGAGAATAGCCAAAAATATTCTGTGAATCATAGAAAGAGACCATCCAGTTGTAGTGAAAGAGCAACTTACAGGACTAAGGATTAATATTTTCAAATTCCTTCTAGTATATGACTTTGTACCATAATATTATTTCTGGTTTTGTATTGGCTAAGCCGGCAGTCAGAGCACCCTAAACCAGGCACTTCCAAATCTGGACAGGCATTTTGGCACCATGCTGTCACTGGATCCTAAGTACAATCCTCCTGTTTGTTGACTAGTAAAACAACAAAAGTTCTTTAGTGAAAAGAAACCAAAATTGTAATTGTTTTTAATTAGTGGCAAGTCTACTTAAAAGCTTAAAATAATTTGACATTTGCATAGGTTCCTTGCATGATCCTAACTTCATGATAGGATTGCAGAATAACTCAAATGTGATGTACAAAATACAGTAAAATTTCCCTGGGTTCTAGCCTTTGTAGGATTATGGCAATTTTGTATGTGGATTCAGAACTCTAATATTTTAATTGACCCAAGTTCTAGAAAGCTAAATTCTCTGTATTTTTAATAGTTACTATTGCATTTATTATGTGAAAAGTATGTAAATTTCAAGCAATGAATTTATAAATAAGCCTAGGAAAGCTTTCATTACGTTTGGAGAATATACTGCAGCAGTTTTCTTTTTTTAAAGGACTAATTGAACATTACTGGTCTAGTATCACTGTCTTTTCATTTGTCTTTCATCACCATGCCTTTCAATACCATTCATCTATGGACTAATGCAATGCCTGCGGAAGTCAATAGAAGTCATTCAGTTGACATCAATGAACAATGAATCAGGCCCTTTTAAAAAAAAGAAGAAACTGGAGTTTACAAGGGTTAAACAGAGCACTGAGGAAAAACACCCTGAGACAGGAATTGTGGCTTCTCCTGTGTCCATACAGCACCTGGCACTTCCCTGACATTCAAACAGTAACCAAATGAACACATCCTCAGTCTCCACTGGTAGCTCTGATAAGGGAAGGCGGTTTTGCCAGTCAACATCTAAATTGTTTTTCTATGCAAAGCCTTAGCAGGTATCAATAATTGTAATACACAGTAAAAGTCTGTTCAGATAGGTGTCATTGATGCAGATGTTGAAAATCTTTTTGTTTATTTGCTTTTGTCCAGTCTTTCCAAAGAACTCACTTTGCTATCAGTCTGTCTTTGTTCCGATTAAGTTGTAATCACTCAAAAGCAGATTCAGAAGCTCCCCCTCCTTCCTACAGAGAGACGGTGTTTTGTTTTATACCCAAATGTGACATTGCACACTGGTGCAATCGAAAAAGGCTGCAATGATCAATTGAGGGCCCAATCAAAGCCTAACAGATAGGCAGCCATTCGTCGCTGTTTGATATAAAAGGTGTTTTATTTCTCATCACTTTTTTGTCACTGAAAGAATGCTTCCTACGTGCAGATTAATTAAAGTGTAAACATTAAATATTGATTGATGCATTATCAGCATGGAGCAGTTGCCTCCACTCAGATTGATTCCTGCAGTGATTTATTGTCATATTTGTGGAGTCATTTCACTCGATAACAAAGAGAAATAGCCTGCTCCCTCTACCTTTCAGGCTCACATTCTGGCACTTGCACTGCACCTCCTCATCCTCAGTGACTCCCTTTTTTGTCCTCTAGAACTAACAGAGCCTCACCATATTTTCAGAGGAAAAGTTTAGGTCATTTTATTTTGGCATTAGCATAGTAAGTTATAGTTCAGTGGGAAGCTCAGGAACCTGTGCTTTCAAATGGAACATCTCTGGTTAACACTTCCACCCCCTGTCCCACACAGCTGCTTTCCATGACCCTGATCAGGCACAGCTTTGCAAGCACAGGTTCAAATCATTGGAATTAAATCACTGCCAACTTGACAGGTGAACTTTCAACAGAGCAACGTTGTTCGGGTCAGTTGTATGGCTAAATTATCCCATTAGTTACTCTGAATAGGAGCACGGCCACACAACAGAATATCAATTTAAAGAATTTCAGCTTTGTACTCTCGTTTTTGGACAAATGTATAAAAGAGGCTTCCATTCAAGTCTTAAAGCCATGATTTGTGGGATGTTTTTAAAAAATTAGTATTCAATTTCTGTAGCTTTTGGAAGTGGATCCAAACCCCTCTCTCTTCTCCCTGAAAGTCTTTAATGTTCTTACTCTGTTCATCTGCATCAGGGTGCTCTTGCACAGCCCTGCACACTGTGAGAGCCACTGCTCACAGACATCTGTGCCAGAAGGGGCCGTAGCCCTGATGTCAGGTATTTGTTCCAGACTGCTGTAGTCCTTCCTTCTGTGTGTTTTCACAGGGTGGATGGTCATTCAGCATATGTTTGCAGCCAGAAATTGCCTGTGCTAGCTGGAGGCACCCTCAGTGACCCAATCAGCTACAAAAGAAAGCTTTTTTGTGAAATTGTTTTGTTCTGCAGTAAAAAAAAACTTAATCTCTTACATACATGGCTTTCGTCTAACATTCAGAGAATTAGATTACTCAAAGTCTGCTGAAATCAATTGTGTAAGCAAGACCACAAAAATATGTAATATGCAACTGGTGATTTTGATTCAGTCAAGCAGCAAAACATTAACCTTTGGTCACAGTAGCAACAAATGCTAAACTTGTGAATTTACTGCAGCAGACAATTTCACTCCTAGATCTGCAGGAAATCATAGGAATGGTTTCCTACATAAGCAGAAGTCACGCCAAACTGGCTCCCTAAAAATGGTGTGCTCTTATTTCCCTAAAAGGGTGTTGCAAAAATGGTGTGAGACTTCATTAAGATAGGTATGCACTTGTACTGCAGCCATTCCTGACCATCCCTGTCACTCCCAACAGAACTTTATTTAGTGTGTTTTGATATTTCACAGATGTACCCAAACCTGGGAGAAAATGCTGCTGTTCTAGGTCCTTCCTCCCCATGCTTTTCCTACCAGATGCTCTTCCTGCCCTCTTTCTGCTCTGTCATTTTCCATTCCAAACCAAAATTCCTGCTTTTCGCATCAACCTGCTGAAATCTGGGCAGTTTACACCTAAATTTGGCACTCCTAAAATTAAAAAGCAAACAAACCAACCTTATGGTATTGCAACAGCATGCTAATCTGGATCCCTTCAAAACAGTGCTCTCACAAGATCACTTTCCCCCTGATGTTTGTTTGCTGTTGCCCTTCCCTACCTGTAGAACACCACCGTTGTCACTTGTTGTTAGACTGTCAGCCTGATTGAAGCTGTCAGCTCTGCCAGGCAAGGACCTGGCCTGCCTGTTTGTCTCCAACCAGCTGTGCAAACCAGCACAGCTGTATAACCACCACTGCTGCAGATGCAGGGCTGCAAGCTTCATGCTGCAAGACTGCTGCAAACAAAATCTGCTGTCCCTGTAATTTTTGTGGAGTACACTTTTATAAAGCTTTTTATTCAAAGATGCTAATGCATTTTATGCCAACATGCAGAAATGTTCTTAAAGGTCTCTACTTTTAGATGAAAACATACATCATTATGAAAATAGAAGTTCCTTTTAATTTTTTTTATATGATACATAAAGACTTTCTAGAAAATAATATTCAGTTGGAATTGCATTATCTTCATTTAGATAGGGCCACACAAAAACAAAGAGATATCTCAGTTGCAAAGGATCTGTTTTGCAGAGCAAATGCTGCCCTGAGAAGCATGCAGGGAACTGTTCCTCTGGGGACATCAGAGCATCTCTGCAAACAATTGGAAAACTTCTGTTGGCTGCAGGTTTTCCTCCTTGTGTGCAGTGGGTGACATGCAGAGGTGCTCACTTTCAGCTGGGACTTAACTGTAACCATGAATGGTTCCCAGAAGGAAGTGGCCCCAAGGAAGACACCAGCTTCTGAAGGATTAAGGGCTGTTGACTCTGTGGTGGTCTGTCCTAATGTGAGTTACTCCAAAGGACTTGGTCACTGCATACACTTCTCAGTTGTTTGTCTGGACTTTTGTTCCTTTTTAGTAAGGTATCTACCTGAGCTGGTTATCAGTGTAGTAAACTGCTACAACTAGAAACACCAGTTGTGTTTCTGCTCAGGAGAAGCGGTGTAAGCCAGGGCACAGCGAGTATGGATTTCTCTCAGCCCCCACGGGTTGGTCCTGACTGACTGTGGGGGGCAAGCATATAGAATGAGCACATATTAGGAATAGGTGGGGAAACCATGGGGTGGAGAATAGAAAACAGATCTTTTTGATAGGTTTTTAAATAATTTTGTAAACCCAGTGTGTGATTTAATGCTGTCTCAAATACCATCCTCCAGGGCCAGATTCTGAAAGGAATGAGTTATTTGTGAAGTGAGCTTTTCCCTCAGTGTGCCTCATTGCACTGTTATACAGCTGTTGTATAAAAGCCATATAGTAGTTAATAATGAGAATTTTCAGGTATTTAATTTGACATTTTCAGCAAGATGAAAACTTGGTTTTTTCCCTTATACACTTTCCCAGGATCATAGGATAGTTCAGGTTAGACAGATACGTGTCTTAGAGTACTTCTCTTGAATTCTGATTAGCGTTTCCTTTCACCATGGACAATTAAATCTGACATGAAGGGATACAAAAAGATGTTTGTTAAGTATTTAGAAAACTCAGTACTGACCTAGATGCTGGGATTTTAGATATGTTCAGATACACAGGGACTGTAAACTCATCCTAAGGACTCAAACTCACAAGAAGTTTCCCCTTCAAAATGAAAGATAAAAAAAAAATAAAATTAAAAAAAGAAAGAAAAAAGAAAACAAGAAAGTTGTGATGATAAGCACAAGCTGTAGGTCTGCAGCCATTCCTAATTTACTGAAGAGACTGTTTTGGAGTAGGAATTGGATATTAATTCAAACAAGTCTGCTAATTTTCCATATGAAGTTGCAGTCATGTGACTGTTTTAACTGAGTAGAATCTACATATAAATTTAGATTTACATATTGATGTAAATTACCCAACTGTTTTCTTGTATAAGACCTGCCAGATGAATAGTGTTGCCCTAAATTGTGGTATTTCCCCTCCAAAAATGAGTTTACCACTTTTGAGGCAACAATTACAGGTTGCATGAGGATGGTGTGTTATTTCCTGAAATTGCATGTAATTTATTTTTAAGAGCTTGAAACATAGTTTTGAAGTTAAATGTGTATCATCTTTGTAACTGCTTAAATCATGTTATTCTACATTTCCTGAAATACCTTTGAAGTTTAATGCAAATAAGGGGAAAATAAATTACAACTTGTGGAGTGACCGGTGTCTGATTGTATGCAGTATAATTAACTCCATCCTTCACGTAATGTTTGTCTTAATATTTATCCAATGTACTTTAGAATTGTTGAAATGATTTGTGAGTCTTTCCTTGGAGCAGGCAGTTAGGTTTGTTCATAATGTGGATTTTTTTAATTCACTTTCTGGGTCACAAGGATTTAACATTTTAAAAATCTGTTGTATTAATTAAAAAATTATTTAATGCTTAATAACTGCCATTGCTCAAAAGAGTCTTTCATGATCATCTCCACTATTTCTTACTTTTGTTCAGTACTTTGTCTTGGGAAAAATTGATCAGATTTATTATTTTGAATATTATTGTATTTAGAACCATTAAATAGATTGATAAGGCACATTTATCCTTTCTTTGCTTGTTCTGTAGTTTACAGACAGAGATGAGATTCAAATTAACAGTGTTCTATTAAGAGAAACCATTTCAGTCCAAAAATAAGCTTTTTCATTTTTAGACGATAAGTCATATTATGACAGAAATTAACTTTTTTGTGACCTGTAATTAACTGTCTCCCCTGGTGCTATAAATAAAATTTGTCAGCTACAGCTGGAGTTAACTGTATGTTGAGGTCTAAGTTTTTTATTGATAGCTTTTTTTATTTGCTAATGACACTGTGGGGTTCAGGGATGCAGCCAACCAAGAGCACAAATCAAATCTGTGCCTGGTGTCTGCAGCCCTGTTCCATTCCACTCCTGCAGTGGCATCAGTGTTTCCTCAATTTTTTCCTGTGCTTGAAATCTCCAGGGTTAGTGTTTAAGTCTTTGATGCTGTTAGTAATTCCGGTCTGCACCATTAAAGCTGCGTTTTCGAACAGTCCCTTGGTAATTGTTGCAAGGACTTAGACAAGTAAGACTATCCAAAGGCATCGCTAAGGTCAAACCGTGGTAGAAAGTGCTCTGATTTTATCCCGGAGATTGATGCTTGTATCACCTTTTTTTCGATTCAGCAGCTGGGGTTATAAAATGTACTTGCAATCACTGATAACGTGTTAGATTGCAGTACAAGTGGAGTAACACAGTATTTTATACACTCTGTGTAGTTTTACCTAATGCAACAATAAATCAGTGAAGGCAGAGGTCTTTTGTAAATTTTAATGAAAATTCAACTGCTGAAAATATAGTTACTTCTGGCTGAAGTTCTAGAAATATGAAATTGCTTCTGTTCTTTAAAGCTGTAAGAATTGTTTTAACTACAAACTTTCTGCTAAGGCAGGAAAAAACCTCACCAAGGAATAAAAGAAGAGACAGTGCCTCCAATATATTATAATTAGTTTGTCATTCACTATAAGCAAACTGAGGGGAGGGAGGCAGATGGTAAAATGTACTTTAAGTTAGCTGTAAAAAATTCCCTTTACCGAACACAATCTAAAAAAAATCTCAGTGCATGAATGAGACAAAAGTTGGTTGGATGGGTCCATTGTGCCATTTCAGAGAAATAAAATCATGATAAAATTTAATAATATTTACTACAACAGACCATGGTTTTATGCACTTCAGAAGGTTTAGTGGAGAGCTTTTTTTCACATAATATTATAGCTACTGAAAAAATATGCTTTTATTTTGTTGAAAAATAGCAGTTATAGTAAACCTAATTCATATTTATTAAATCAGTGTCACAAGAGGGAAATGGGGGTATAGAAATAAAGAACACTACAGAATACAAGGATGTTGCTAAACTTCTACAGCATCTTTCTTTCTTGTGAGTTTAAAGTAGTGACTTTGAAAGTCACTACTTTAAAGGATAACTTTGGAAGTTATCCTTTTTTCATTATTATTAGTGTTTCTGCACAGCAACTATGCATATTGAGTTGTTTCCTGTAGCCTTCTCACAAACTTAAAACAATTGTAGGAATTGCATAGGGAAATATTTAAAATCTGGTTGCTCGCTCTCATTTGTATGATTCTCCCTGTACAGTTTTGTTGGCTTTGAGGAGCTGTTTCCAAACTGTGCTGGTGTCACACTGGAATCGGACGGTCACAGCTCAGCCACCACAGCTACTGCTCCTACCCACGAGGCATCACTGGCTTCCATCACCTCCAAAGGTACCAGTGGTGAGCTGCAATGTCTCACTTGCAGGTTCTTACATGCATTTACAAAGAATGCTTTTCTCTCAAAATAGTATATATTGTAACTAGCTAAAATCTGTTTCCTAATATTTTTTCTTTTATGTAAACTGCATGATATGAAGTAATTTCTGATCTCTACTCAGAGAATACTTTAGTAACCATCAATTTACTGTCCAATTATCCCCCAGCATGTAAACTCTTAGTAAAATAAAAATAATGACAGCAAGAGCAGTGGCCAAGGGATTTACATTTGGGCAGTGAATAAGAGCTTTGAGAAAGCCTGGAGTAGTTTTGAAAATCTTTCTACCCAGAGTGACAGAAATGAAAATTGTTTAGGTGTTACCTACCAGGGAGGGATGCTGTATATACTTTAGAAACTCCATGGTCTTTCACAGACTGCTTGGAAAAAAATCAGCATTAGTTTTGGGCAAGTGTATTCCCTCATGTGTTGTGATATATTTCTACAAACTTACTATCAAGCGGAACAAGTTTTCCAGTGGTTCTGCATCTGTTCCTGCTCAGCCAAGGTGCCTTTGGGAATACATTTCCCCTTGCAGCAGCAGGTGGCGTTGAACAGCTCACGTTATTCTCACACTCATAATCATTTTGTCTTACATGTAGTAAAAACTTGCCCAAAAGAGATAATCCACAAGAGAAATTCAACAGGTTTTTTTTATAGATGTAGCAGACTTTCTACATGGCTAAAGTAGAAAGTCAAGTTCTTCTAACTTGACTCACGCTGAGAAATAAGACTATAACTAACATATTTAAGCAACAGCAAAAATGAGTGTGATAGAGTAATATCTTAATTTCATTTTATTTTTCTTTCAAAAAAACCCTCTTGAAACACCACAGAGTTCATGTTACGATGGAGTCACATTATTGTGTACCAGCTCATTCCCTCTGCCACAGATACACAAACCTGAGCTAGTTTGGTGGCATTCTTTGCACCCTCTACCTCCAGAGGCAAAGGAACTGGCTCTCGCAAATACATTGTCAGTGTCTTCACAGACTGGGGAGCGGTGTGGCACATTTGCCCTATGGCAAGGGAGAACAGAATGACAGTTAACATCTCCTAAACTTCTTTCTGAAACTGTTTCTAAAAATTAATGGGCATTGTGGAAGCAGTTCAAACCAGACCTCCAAATGATTTCTTAAGTTTATTTTTAAAACGTGACGTGCACATAAAACAAAAAAAAAATTTCTTCCTGCACACAGGTAAAATTTTAGAACAGAAATCTTTATAAGCAACTAAGTTTATACAGTTGGTCTTCGCACTGATTATGAGTATTTAAGAAATCCATTCATCTTTCTTTTATCAACAGTCTAAGTTTTCCATTTGCATATCTAATAATTTATGGCATGTCCTGACCCCAAGCAGTAATTGAACCAATAGATCTTCAGCCTAGATTTACTCCAGTCTGGCTGCCACAGTAATGTAACTCTGCAGGAGTTTTGGATTACTACAAATGCCATCTCCTCTTCTGAGAGGTTGACAGTCACAGGCAAAATTTGACCTCCCAAATGTCAAGGCAAAAACTCCCTTGCCTAATTTAGACTTAACTCTCCTTTTGGAATACTTCAGATAAAAACAAGAAGTCGCAATGACTACTCCCCATGTTACCCCAGAAAGACCATCTTTAATGTAAGGCTCTGTAAAGATAAATGAATTCTCCAAGAGTTTGAAATCATGTAAGAGCCTAAATCTTAGAGTGAAAGGGAAAAACCTATGTACCAGAGCTTGTAACTAGTAATGTAAAAATTAGGGGGGGTGGGGGGGGAGGGGGAAGGAAGAAAGAAACTGTTACATTAGAGAGGAACCTCCTGATCAGAGCCAGACTTAAGTTCAGAGGAGATTTGGAAGGGGGAGATGGGGTGCTTTTCTGCCTTGAACAAGTCATGGCACAGGGCTAAAACACCCAGCCAACTGCCTGTGTTTCATCTTCTCAAAATGTGGTGTAGAGGCCAATTTCAAGGCAGCATTATATGCTTCAGTAAAGTGTTCTCAAAAGCTTTGAACGAGAAAAATGCCAGCAAACACACAGCTCTGCACTGTTGCACTCTCTTTGATGAATACTAACTATGCAGCCATGGAAGCTGTGGGCTTGCAGCAAGTATAACTTGGGAAACTACCACTGCTAGTCATCCACTTCTGGCTGCAGGTGAAGCAACAGGTGCAGGCACTGGTCACACTTCTGCTTCTTCCAACTTGTATATCAGGTATTATGAAAAGGCACTGGCTTTGAAATTTTATAACTCTCATCAATTGGCTATTTTGTTTTTTCTGGAAAGGAGCTCAGTTGAATAAGCCCTGGCAGACACACAGAGCTGTGCTGTTGCTACTGACACAAGTCCCAAAACAACACATACAGGCTGTGAGAAAATGCTACTGTCTCACAACTGTGGAAGGGAAAAAAAGAAAAGAGCAGCAAAGGTACAAACAAGGAAAACCTGACCCAGTCCCCAACTAATGGCATAAACAGTATTTATCTATTGATGATTAAGTGCTGCCCTTGCTCCTTGGTAGTGAAGTTCAATGATGATAGACATCTTGGAAAACAGGTAGATAGACAGAAAGATAGATATCCTCAGCTACTTCAACCATCCATAATATCCCATGTGCTGCCATCACTGCTTTAGCCTGACCAATTGCCTCAGTAACATGTTCCATCTTGTCTGATCAATACTTGCACTTCAGTAACTCTGCAGAGTTACAGCTCTCTGCTGGCACAGGAAGAACCTCATCTTGCCATATTGTATGAGAAGACAGTCATATGGAAGAAGAAAAGCCATTATCTATTTAAATATTTCCATTTAATTGCTTTCATCGACTTGTTTTTGGCTCTGATACCATTTGTACCTGTTCTGCAAATGCTTTAGAGCAAAAAGAAAAATGGAAGGATCAGAAAATGAATGAAGATTGCAGAGTTTAACAGGAATTCTGGGTTTGGTGCCCAGCCTCCTGTCCCAGCAATTACTGTGTGCCTCAGTTCTTTACATTTAAAATGCAATTAATGACACTTAAACCACCTGTTGTAAGACGAAGGACATCCATGTAATTAGCAGATCTACATGAAAACAACATCCAGAGGCAGAATTGCTGCTGTTTCCTAGTGAGCTCAGGAGTTGACTAAGCTACTGAAGGATTGTATGAGATATGATATATGATATGATATGGAGGTGTAGGATCCAAAGTTCTATGTGTAATGTGGGAATAACAGCAGTGGGAGAAAAAATTTGTTTTCTTTACCACCCAAAATAGTACATTAACTGGCAAACAAGGACAGAGTAGAATAAAATGTTGTTCTCCCACCTAGCTGCTGCTGAAAGTGCTCCTGTGAAGTGTCCAGGAAAACAGCAAATACCAGTGAGACAGAAACTGGGACATCTCCCTTGGCACCCTGAGGACACTCAGAATGGTAGGAATTTCCCTGTGTTGTCTGTGTCATTGCTGGAAGTCCTTACCCTACTGCACAGAGCAGTAGGGACTAAATCCTGTCTTGTTAGGTTGAAATGCAGCTCAGTTGAAATGATCTGCAAAAGTGTAAGGGAAAATATCCCTTCCCTAAAGATTGTTGATCTCCCATGTTTCTGGCTTCTCTGTCAACATTGGCCAGCCACCATTTCTGTCCTTTTCTCCAATTTTTTTCCTTACAGATTCCTTCAGCCATTCTTCCTTTCCAGATGGAAGATGAAAGAAAGGTACAGGTAGAGAGCCAACTACCTAAGTGTCATAAGGCTAAATATTTATTCACTTGCTTAGGATGCACTAGTAGTTATGGTTAATGCTTATTCTCAATAAGATCTGTCCCAGTGTGGGGAGAAGCTGGAGAATACCCCTGAGTGTTCCTGTGGTTACCTCAGCAGAGGCTTCTGCTGAGCAAAGAGTAAGTGCCTGAGACAAGCTCAAAAGCAGGCCAAGCCATTTCACCTTTACATACCCTTCTTTGCTTGACTGAATTGGCCATGCTGAAACTGAACCAAACCATTGATTTATCAGAACTGTGTTATTCTCCATTCGACATCTGTGAAGATCTTAGCTATAAACCAGGAAACTTGTAGAAAGTTGCATTTGTAAATATTTTAGGGATGATTGCTGTTCTGTGGAACTTTATGCTGTTTTCTGCTATTGAGTGCTTTGCAGGAGCTCATTTGGGAAATGTATTCTTTGATTTTGGTAATCAATTGATCAACATTTGAAGCTTTGCTCAGACACACAGCTATTGTGAAGAGATGTTCTTTCAAATATCCATTTGATTGTGTTTGTGATGCTTGCTTTATTCAACTCTGCTCCAGGCAAATTAAAATGTACCACTATATAATAAGCATGGGAAGGTTAGCATTCACATTTTAGGCATAAAACATTTTGACAGTTCTGTTCTACATTTGCATTTAAAAATCGTAATGCTTTTGATTAGACCCTATGTTTATCATAGGATCTCTTGTAGGCTTTGCTACTGTGAGATTGTTACCTTTCAGGATTTGTTCTGGACTGTGTGTCTGTGGGGAAGCACAGAAGCCTACTGGTTCCACAGACATGTTGTTTTCTGGTCCATGGTATGTCTCATTTTCTGTAATTTCTGGTGGGGCTCTACTGCTGAGTCATTTGTGTTTGTTTCTGAGATTGCTTTAGTGTGCAATTAAGCAGGTGCATATGCATAGTTCTGTCTTACATCCTTGCTATGTTTTTGCACTGGTCTCCAAACTCTCAATTTTTGGTCCACAGCAGAATTCCCAATGGGACAGAGTCAGGCATTGTCTGGAGAGAGAGACAAGAGATCCTGCCACAATATAACCATTATCTTTCTCTCTGGTGAACAGGTGATGCTTAAACATAGCATGTGCCCAGACAATGGCCAGTATTCTGAGCTCATGGAAACCATCATGGGCACAGGCTGATGTCTGAAGGACTGCTCACTAAAACTGTCAGTATTAATTGCTCCCCTTTTATTTTATCCATCATCTTTCTGCATTAGTAAGGTTTAGCAGGGATTCAAGTAACCTGATACAACATCTGCAGCATTGCTATCACCAAGAAAACATTCATTCAGATAATAAGGCTATCTCAAGAGACCTGTGTGTAAATTAGATTAAACAATAGGGAAAAAAAAAACAAAACTAACAAAAACACTGGTCAAACACTTCAGACTTTTCAGAAGAGCAAGGATTAAGCAAAGTAACATTGTAAATTTTACAGGAAAATGTGTCTGAGTTGAAGTAAGGTTTTCTCCCTCATCTTTTAGCCAGTCTCTAGAGACTTTGTGCTATTATTATTAGATTTTCCTGGGAAAGGATATGGACCCAGGTGATACCAGAAATATTGTGCAGTGAATTCTCCAGGAGCTCCTTCCTGCATTAGGCCCTGTTACTCTGGCTCCAAAGCCCTGTAAACTTAAACACCCTCATAAGCTGCTGTGAACTGTCCTTTTCCATACTTTCCTTCACATTTGGGAGCTGTTTCTTCTGACTCAGCAATAAATAGCAGAGAAGGGAAAGACTCTGGGAATTCAGAAATACGATGTGTACAAAGTCATGCTTTCCATTTGTGAAGAGGACCACTAGTAAATCCTTTCTGTGGTCCCAGATTGGTTCTTGCATTGAAAAACATCAAAATCTGAATTATACAGAGGCTATGTAGCACTATGGGTAAGTACTTTGGCCTTTCATGTCTTATTATGTTGTTAATTAGTTAATGTTTGTAAAGCACTTTGAAGATGAAAAGCCCTATATAAGTTCTAAGTGTTATTATCTCTAGGGACCTAGGTTCAATTCAAAGGTGCTTAATTACATATGCCATAAATTAGACTTAATGAGTTGTGGAATCATATGTTTTATGCAATGCATGCAGGTTTCTCAGATCTGTGTCTTGTGGTCTGATGCAGTGCTTCTTTAGGTATTCAGAGTTGTTAAGAAAATTACACAAGAACAGAGCAGATAATTTCTAAAAATAATTGAGTTGCATTTCAGCACAATTCAGGAGTTGGTAAAGCAAATTACCAGGAGCTTTGCTTTGCTGCCCAGGGTCTGCAGGGCAGGAGGCAGAAAAGGCTGCAATAGGTGCTTGTGCTCAGCAGCACAGCAGGCTGAGGGGTCCTGAGGCCATGAAGGGGGAAAAGGGTGCTGGTGCTCAGCCAGCTGCCC
>JAWWEE010000018.1:8724745-8737847 GCA_035221455.1 Xenops minutus | reverse complement strand
GTTAATTGTGGTAGAGACATAATTCTAATTCATACTTCTGTATTTTGGCTTAGCAAGAGGGTGCTGAGAGGTATTGGTATGGCTGCTGTCCTTCCAGTAAAGCCCTGAAATGTCCCATCAGGGAACCCCTCTGTGTTGGGTTGTGTTCATGAGCATAAGAGAAGTTCCCATCTCTAGAGATACTGTCGTGTAATTTCCAACAAGCCATTACAACAAGTGGGTAATGTGCAAAAAGAGGAAGTCACATTTATAGGAAAATGTGGTTTCATTGGCTTTGCAGAGCTGAAAGTTTCCATGTTATGTAACTTATATATTTTGTGGCCAGAAAGCTCCAGACTTTGCCCCTCTGCGGCCCCAGCACGAGGGCCGTGAGCACAGGCAGGTTCTGCTCGCTGGGGAACAACCAGCAGAGTTCAGAGACACACAAAACCAGCAAGATCATCCACCTGTCCTAAAATGTCCCTGCAGCAGAATATATCCATTTTACCTTGAGCCTTTCACAGGGAGGCAGGATTTATCCTGCTTATAAATATGTTAGGAGTGATTTGTGTTCATTAGTACAACCTAAGTAGATTGGAAAAACTAATTAATAGCAATTTACTATAAGTGTCTCTAACAGACTTACTTGAAAGTATTTATCCTGACGTGGAAGTCCTTTGATTTGGTTAATGTTTATTGTAAGCATATGCAGACTATCTTCCAGGGGAAAATGTATTTTTGAGTACTCCAGACAAGTGAAACTGGTGAGCCCGCAGTCCAGAGAAAGCATCTGTAACCACAGCCAAAAGAGGAACGAGAGTTCCGACATTCTTTCAAGACATATGTTTGAAGCATGGGTTCCCACCACATTCACAGTCACTTGCAGGCCTTTATATAGATTTAGACAAGTCAGTGTGGGCCTAGATTCAGCGTGATAGATGTCTTTGTCATTTCTCCCCTGTCCATTTTCTCCTGTGCTATTTTATCACTTATTTTGAACAGGAGTATGTTCTCAAGAAACTTTAAATGGGACAAAGTGTAGTTTCTGACAATGTTTATCACTCATTTTTCACACTCCTAAGAAATGGATCTAGTGGTACACCTTATTTACTAGGATGCATCTCCTTCAAAAACAACATATAGTTTTGGTGAATACTTTTCATATCCTCTAATAAATAGGAACTTCACATGAATGCTGATTTGAGCTCCAGGCTGTGGTTAAACGTTTAACTAGTGTAGCAAACTTATCAACAAACCTTTCCTTCCCCACCCTCCCCCCTTCCCTTTTTACAATGAACAGATTTTTATCCGACTAGCATGTGACTTGGGGATTTTTACAAGCAGGTTTAGGAACTTGTCAAATATTTGGAAATTTGACTCTGAAAACAAAACAAAAAAAAACTCTCCACAACTTAAAAGCTCAGTATTTTATATAGTGTGTATGAAATGGGAAACATTTTGACTTGCTGCAGTATGTACAGGATTCTGTTTTCTGGCCTAATTATCACTACTTAAGTAGAAGTTAGTCTGATTCCTTTTTTTTAATACTCCAAGACACCCTTTATACTGGCCTAACTCTTTGAGGTGCCAAATCAATGGAGCTGTAAGACATTCTTTGTTTCTAAACTCCTGTAGTATTTTGTCAAAAGGTGATAAGAATACTCATATTGTTTTTATTTCATCTTGGCATTTCAAGTCTGACTCCTTTCCTCCTCTGTTTCCAAGATGTTAGTGACATACTCTGGCAGTGATATCACTGTTGCTCACACGTCAGTGAAGAAGCTCCCCTAGCAAGTGAGACAGTTGTGAGCTTGAGCAGCTGCTCAGGGCTGTTCAGAGATGTCAGGCAGCACGAACAGGAACACGACTGTACAACACTGCGAGAGAGAACACTTTGGTACATCCAGGCTGCCAACTCTGGCCACTGTGTGCTAATGGCTCACAAAGATGCTCCTTAAGGAAACAATTCGTGGGCTACAGGAAGCATTAAATGTGCGTGGAGTAACACCCTGGTAAGTTAATATCTAGTAAAGAACTTCTGGTCACTTGGTCATTGTGTCTGGTGACCCATTTAGGACTTTTACAAAAAACAGTTGCCATCCTTTTGGCTTGTGACTTTCCGAGTCATTTTCCTGTTTTAAGTCCCTAATTTAACAAAGCACTGATCTCTCTTTCTCTTAAAGTCTTTGACTGTGGAAATATTGTCCATGAGGTCTGGAAAACTTCTGGATCATTGTTGTGGCATGTTTTAAATGTTAAACACATATAAACATTTTAAAAAATCATACTAACTAAAGTTTGTTGTTAAATATTACTGTAATACCTCTTACCATGTTGGGAGGAAAAGTTTAACCCAGGAACATTGAGAATTGTGAGGTTCACAGATATTCAAATCCAGGAGTAGCATTATGACACCCATATTTTAGTCTCTTGCACAGACCTAAATATTACTTCAGCAAGAAGCTCTGTCCTCTGTAACCTTCCAAAGTTTAACTCGCAGTTCAGTAAAACATTTCTGTTCTCAATGATACTTAAGCCTAAGTTCAGACATGTCTGCAAGCCCATTGTATTTGATGTCTGAGGTTAATGAGGTTAACAACAGGCTGAAGTGTTGTCCTGAACTAGAGTTTGATTTGACAATATGTAACGCAGTACATGTGTATACCAACACTTCTGTTTTTAAGTTTCCTCAGGAAATAGGCAGTGAAATTATTTAATAAGTATTCTGCAGGAAATCTAGTCTATTATGACTGTTCACAGTTAAGCCTAAACTTAGTTCTGCACGAGATGTTGATTGAAATTTTGACATAAGTAGGAGCACAGTCCATGACTATGTGCATCCAGCAAGACAGATTTATTAAATGAGGTGGTCAAATCACACTGTTGCCTGACAAAGGATATCAGAAAGCTTTTAGGCTTAAAAATGAACAACTCTATAAAGCTGGAGTTTGTCATGGAAACATCATCACACCAACTAATTGGTGTTATTCGTTCACCCCATTAGAGTAATTATTTGTAATTGTTATTATTGTAGCATATGTCCAGCACTTAAGCAGTGCCTATTACTGGGAAGAGCTGGATCATTCATCACAGAAATGGAGAAATTGAGTTGAAAATGTCAAATCAGGCAGGCACATGGAATTATCTCATGCGGCATTTCTCTTAAACAAATCTATGCTTTCTTTTCTCTTGCTTCCTCATACAGGAAAACAGGGAAGCAAGCAAATGTTATCTCCTGGTTTCACAAGAAAAAGTCAGAAATACCTTAACCACCGAAAGACATCAGAAACACTTTGGTGGAGCCAACCTTCAGGAGTGCATTTCTGTGACGCTGGAAAGTACCTTTGACCCAGCAAGGCATGTGAGCTCCGGATCTGTGTCGAGAAAGGTACAAATAACCCTTCAGTCACCAATGAGCAGAGAGTAAACCCACAGATAACCATTGTATGTACTCCTAGTACAAAAAAAATAAGGGTATATACAGAAAATCTATCACCATTCTTTTCTTCAGAAACCCCAAGTCCTGCAGAACTGCTTTGGACTAAGAGGGAGGAAAAGGAGGGGATTCTTGTTTTAAGTATCAGGAAGATTGTTTTCTCTCCTTCCATTAAAAGCGTCATAATTAATGAGGAAACTGATTCTAAAATTGTCCTTAAAAGTAGACCATATCAACCGTTTACTTCCATTGATGATTTCCTGTGCATTGATAATGTGATTCATATTAATGTGATTTAAGAGTCAGAATTAAAATATATTCAAATCTGCAATTGTTTTATTTGTGGAAGGAACCTGAGGTCCATTGAAACTTTGTTCACAACTACCCAAGGTTATGAAAAAATGATCCTTCATTTTTACATTCATTTGCTTACAGTTGGCTTTATAATATCCTTTTAAAAAAATGATGTTACACCCATCTGCATGCGCTTAAGCTCAGTCTGCTAAAATGTACTGCTGGAGCTCATGACGAAAGCTACAATTGTTTGTCTGCACAATACAAAAGGAAATAAAATGAAGGGTTCGGAATGGACTGTTGCAAATCAAGACTTCAAAATCTCAGTTAAACTGCTTTTTGTTCAGTACCTTTTATTACAAGAAAAGACACTTATCACAGATATTTGGGGTATTTGGCAGTGAAACCATAATACTGAACGTTCAGATGATGGTGAAGCAGCATTATTGTCTTTCTGGGCCACTAAAGTGGAAGTTTCCATTTACATCAATTTTTTAAAATGGGAGAGTTTGGGTCCTTTTCAACAAAGATCTTGAGCAGATAAGTTAAACCTATTATTCTGAATGTGACAGTTAATATGGTGATGTTAAGAACGTACTTATAGCTAAGAGCTCCTGGCTAGGCATTTTGACTCATTAAAGGAGAAATAAATGTCAAAGTGAAGAAGGTAAAATTGTAATACAAAATCTATTAATATAATAAAGCATACTGAAGATATTGCCTCTGTTATTTGTTACTAAAGAGGTTGATACACATTTCTGTAATTAATATAAAGGTTATCTATAAGAAAATATTCTGTTCTTTCTTACACTGAAGGAATTTTATATAAAATAGATAGTAAATTGCTCCTTCATTGTTTCAATTCTAAAATTAGTGTCCAGTGAATAGCAATTCATGCAATCCCATGGTCTGACACCACATGTCCAAGCAACTTGTGGGAAATAAAGGAAAGAGCTTTTTAAAGGCTGCAGAGAGGTGACAGCCTGGAAAAATCTAATTAAAGTATGTTTTAAAATTTGTGTTCCTTAGGATCTTTCATTAAAAAACAAGCTCAATGTAAAATAAAATAGACCAAGAGGATCTTGATGTCACTGCAGGAGCAGTAGTCAGAGCGTTGACTGTATATTGCTTAAGTGACGTGGATTTGATATGGTTTGGCAAATGAAAACGTTGTCTTACAATTAGTCATTTTTAGCATCTGGATTTGCATATATGTATTATATCTGTTATATTAATTATATCTATTTTCACAGGTATAGACAGACAAACCCTAGTCTTGTGGCACCCATGAATAGCTCAAGGGAGCCTGTGCAGCTGTGTTTTGATCAGCAGAAAGGTTTCCTGGCATCCGAGAACTGAAATCACCTTTTGGGTATGACAAGTGCATGTAAGTATCTAGCAAGTGAAAATCAAGGGTTTCTGTAAGGAAGGAGTAAGAACACCTACCACAAAAAATTAAAAGTAAAATAACCTTTAATAATCGCACAATGCAAACCCCGTTCTGTGTGTTGCTCTCAGCTGGCATTTAGCCATCCATCAATTTGCTGGCTCATAAAGCTGATTTGTGCTCTTCCCTCCTCTCCCGTTTCCAGGAGCTGTTGGCCTCTTTTCACCACTCCTTTCCCATAGGCACATACAACTGGGACCCAAACATTCTTTTGTCTTTTCCTCGGGAACTCTGCTTTTTAACACATGAGGAAAGGGGGAGTTCTGTGAGCAGCTTTCTTTCTTTTTCATTGTGTAATGCCACTTATAAAGTCTGTCGATAGACACTTGGAAGGTATCTAAAATCTTAGACAAGGAAACAGGTATAATCCAGAGGAAAACTGACCTTAAGTGAATAGGGTCAAAATGCTTCAACCACCTCTTTCATTTGAAACTCCCCATTTACAGACTCAAGACGTCTTTCATTGTTCGTTAGGGTTGACAAATCCATGTGGGATCTGTGTTAGTCCCAGCCATTAGGAAGTGTTAAAGAAACTCCCCGGTCTGACCGTCGAGAGACTCTCTGGCAGCCGCACTCCCAAGGCCAGGGACTGGCACTCCTGGCACGAAGCCCCTTCACGCCGGCGAGTCCCGCTTGGCTCCCCACACACCCCACTCACCCGGTCTGACCAGGGTTTCTTACCGGATCGACCCCAGGTTTCCCACTGCAGTCTCGGATGTCTGCTTCCATAAAACCATTTATTCACGGTGCAGTAACACACAAACAGCCCGAGCTGCTGCCTCCGAGGAGGACCCTCAGCCAAGGAACCCCTGGGCTTTTATACCTGTTACATCTTCACAGTCTCCCCGAGCGCGTCTCGCTCTTCCTGCCGAGTCTTCGGCTGCTGCCCCCCTCCCCGTGCCCCTCCACCTCGCTGGCAGCACCCGGCTTCATCTCCTTTGTTATCCAAAAGGTCGGCAATTCCCGGCCCCTGCTGTGTCTCTCAGTGTCCCTTCACCTGGCTGGCGTCACCCACCTTTGCGCCCTTTGTTATCCCAAAGCTGCCAGTTCACGGCCTCTTGTCTCGGACTCCCCGCCAGAGCTCAATCTGCATTTCGCTCTGCATCTCAACAAGCCCAGTTACCTGGAGGAGAAATATTGCTCAACAGTATTTCAACAACATATAGCGAATTCCATGATTAACCAAACTCTTCATGGGGAACACGCAATAATTTCTCACCTCAAAAAGTTGTAACACCCAAATTGTTGAAAGCACAACAATTTATTTTCAGAAATAGTGTTTGGGTATTCCCCGGGTATTAGCACCTAGCAGTTGAGTTAAAGCTCCAATATCCTAATTCCCACTTACAATTGTAAAGTTAATTAATGTTAAAGTTAATTTATGTTTCCTGAGGAAACATAAAAAGTACTATGTGTCTAATAATTTGAATTTTCATCTGGGTGTTTAGAAGTTTAAGGCTGTTCTTAGAAACATTCAAAGGCTATAAGACACCGAAGGCTTTTGGACAAAATAGTTGTAGTCATTTCCAGACTTGTGCAGATACCTCTTGAGCTTCCTGGTGCTGTTATCCCAAGCCCTTTTTGCTGAGTATGCTAAGAAAGGAAATTTACCAAAATATTTGATGAAATTTTATATAGACTGTGTTCCAATCATTTGTTTGTTACATTATTCGCCTCTTTTAACCACGTTGTTTGTTTGTATGGAAACCCCTTCTAATGAGAACTCTTTGACCCATGAAAACATTAGCCAATCAACAGAGTTTGGAACTTTCAAGTACTTACCAGTGTTTCTGTTTTGACACTTTAAACAGCATCTTTCTTGCTGTCCAAACCCACAGATGGCACAGGCCTGACTCTCTCATCACTAAGGATGTTTTATATCACATCAGCAGTAAAAAGAGACCTGCAAAAAGTGTAGCTGTAATTAGAAGCCCTTTAATATCCTTTTACACTATTGCAGTGGCAGAGAGGAATCTTAAACCTTTATCCTTATCCCTTCTGTTTCTTTGCTGGGTAGTGCTTCAGCTGGGACTGCAGTGGATTGGGAAGTGGGAATTCTTCCTCTCCCGTTCCTGAACTGCTGAAGAACAGCTACACCAACACACTCAGCACAAGCAGGTTTCTTCACATTTGTCTTAGGTTAGCACTTTCCTTTATTTAACTGTCTCTGATCTGACTGTATCTGATCATCCCTTCATCTCATTTTCACTTAACCTTTTGCCCTCTACACAATCTAAGCATCCTATCGGATATCTCCCAAGGGACCTTCTTTCCCCCCCACTCCCCCTTCCTCCACTCTTTCTCCAATTTAGGTGCTTTATGCCATTCCTGGTAATTTACCTGATTACATGGAAGGAGTTGTAGATCTTTTTATAATTACTGTTTTACTTAAAACATTGATTCTTTAGCTCCTCTCTGTTTTCAGGTCATCACACCTCACTGGAGCTTTCTCTGGTTTAATGAGCAACTCTAAAACCATAGAAAATACCACACGATGGGGGTCATTGTATGTTCTTATGCTTGAAAGCCACTCCTTAGCATCCACAAGAAGATTCTTGGCATCTGCCTAGTTAAACGGAATGTCCAGTGTTATCTCTCCAGGCAAGTAAGATTCTGGCAATCACTGTAGTTCTATTTCACTTGTTCTCAGTCTTTTTGACACCAACACATTAATTCTCCCAAGCTCCTTTGGCAGCTGTAAGAAGTTCTTTCTTTTATTTTTTTTTTAATATGATTGATAATAATGAGTATTTCTTTTAACCTTTTACTGCCGTTGCTGGGCTAGGTGGTAGCTTCTGTGTTCAGATGTTAATCTCCAGTATGCAATAGCACATCTTCCAATCACCTACTCATTACGGAGCTCATTTGTAAAATGCTGCTGCTTAATTCACAACTGCCTATGAAGCTCCACCTAGAATTAGCCCTACAACACATAATGTCATTCTCCCAACACTCCCACTGTCAAAGGTTACATAAAGCAAATTGCTTTAAACAGAAACTCCTTCTAATTAACACAAGGAATGGCAGCCCTTGGACAAAATTTGACTCTATAGTTTCATATGATAGAAAGAAATACATTCTGGAAAAGGTGCAAATAATGCCAGTTCCCTGGTTCAATGCAGGATATGACCCAGCTGAAATGTACTAGTAAAAAAGTCATCATTTTCTTCTCTTACAATTTCTCAGAAGAAAAAAAAAAAAACCTGTCTGAGGAGACACAAATATATAAAAACAAGAAGACCTCCCAGGCTGACTTGAGATATGTTCAAATTACACATCTATTCCCTGCTCCCTAGAACCCAGTAAATATTTCTTTGGTCCTACAAAGTATTTCAGTCTGAACCCAGGAAACCTCAGACTGACCTTGAAAATAAGATTCCTCGATTTTCAAAGTGAATGTCTTGGCCACATTACTGGAGGAGTTGCACTTTTCTGATTGAATGTATAAACTTGTCTCTTTTGGCAAATAGGGTAGATTATACTGCAGGGAACTGGTTGTTTTCCCAATTAACTGACTACAGGCATTTTAAACTCTCTTTCTCAACTTTTACACCTCAGTACAATGCTGGTGGCAAGGTTAAAATATCTGGTTTGGGCCATTAGGGGCAGGGTTAAGCCTGTGAAAAGCAACAGAGCCTATCTCAGTGGAGATACACTGACCTACATCGCTGAGCGTTCAGAGCATATCTCTACAGAGATTTTATTCTGTCTCCTCCTCAGGTTGTACTGGATAGTTTGATGGTGCAGCATCCTTCCAGCTTACCTTGAATCACATTTGAGATTTTAGATTGTCTGGATTTGATTAGCTTTATCAGTTTATTTTCTTCTGATGTTTTTCGCCTCTGCCAGCTGCATTAACTCTTCTTTCACCCAAGACTCACTCCACAGTGGGTGTAATGAAAATACTCTTTTGAAGCAGTCTTCAACATCATCTTTTGACAACATCTGACTTATATTCAGGTATAAATTTCCCAGGTCTGGTTATCAGTTCTCTGTAGAAAAGTAGAAGCGCATGTTCCACATGGAGTGGAAGGCAAGAAAGGTCTCAAATTCCTCTTCTGATGACTGGTCAATGTCTATCAACTGCTGCTGAAAATCACTGTGACTGCAGCCTTCCTTTTAATATCATAGCTGCTTTCAGGACCTCAGGACATAACTGACTTCTGTCCAATAGTCTTCTTTAAAACAGACCAAAATAATTAAGATGGACACTTTGATTGGCATCTACCATATTAATTGAGTTAAACCTGACTTTAATTCTAACAAAAAAGCAAATGCAGGATTGGGTGTTAAGTAAAATAAGGTGATGCTTTTTCAAAATGAGCCTTTCCGTTTTTCCTTCAGCTTGAGTTTCTCATCTGAGGCCAACCAGAAGTGCTTAAATGCTGTCAGCTCATGTTTCATGGAGGCTTCTGGTCCACAGTGCACCAGTGCAGACATCCCACTATGGCCCAAACAATGGCCCTTGCACCCTTTCCCTGTCCTGCTGGCTCCTGTGTGTGCTCAGAGTTTCATTAGGTTGCAAGTTGTAGCCACATGGTGCAGATTTAAGAGCTCTGTGGGGCTCAGGTAATATCCATACATCTGAGAAGGACAATACCACTCTCCAAACAGAATGAACCTTTGAACTTTGTTAGGTTTTTGATATGACATTAAGCCTCAGATTTATAAAACCAAGCCAGAACAAAAGTGTACTTACTTTCATTCTGTGTTCTGATTTTGCACTAAATTGTCAGCAAAGCAGACCTTCTGCCTATAAACAGATGGCACACAATTCTGTGGGATTTTCCCACATTTGATGAACACACATCAAGTCCATTTACATGAGCATGGAAAATATTAAAATGACTACCAGGGCTGCATAGTGTAAGACACCTGGAGCACATTGCTGCCAGCAAGCTTCTGAGGTGGGGATATTCTGGCACACAGTCACAGGTCTGGGGACTGGGCCATGCTTGACTCAGGTTATTGCATCTTTTGACACCTAAAGACATGTTGACCTCTGACCCAGAAACATCTGCAACGTCAAACTATAAAACCAGGAATGGAAATGTAGCCTTTTTTTCCCCCTTACTGTTATATTTATTTTCTATTGAAAAGGGTTTTAAAAGGCCTATGAAATGTAAAATTGCTTTTTTGCCATAGTTGCAAAACTCATTTCAATTTTTATCTGAGATGCATTTGTAGCAAATTTCCAGAGTTGAAAATCTAATACAATAACCCCTCTCTGAGGACCAGAGCCTGAAGCTCTGAGCACAGCACAGCCTGCATCTCTGGGTGCTTCAGGCAAGGGGAGGGCTGTCACAGTGACCAGCCTTGTCCACACTCCCTCCATTCACCCCCACTTTTCCCCAGCACTTTATATTGCCTGCAAAGTTCTTGAATATTCTGATTTTCCATCCTAAAGTAGCTTGGGTTGATTTTAACTCACCAAGCCCTAACTTTGCTTCTTATGTGCAGGCAGAATTGATAAGAATCTGGACCATCACTTCTGCTCCCCTGCCATGTGACTGTAGTTTCTTATATTGTATACTAATAGCAATTGAAGTCCTCCTTTCACCTTTCTTCTCACTCCTGCAATTTATATGCACAGATTTTCTTTCTTTTTACTTAATTTGGCCTAGTAACTATTGCCTGAAAAAAACTGAACTGGGACGGTTCTGTGTGTCAGTGTTCCCTCCTGTAGAATGAATTTGTGTGGTTTGTAGTAAAATGTGACTATCTTTGGAAGAATGGCACTGGAGAAATCCTCAGAATTATTGTAGTCATTTTTTTGTTTCATTTAACATGAGACATAGTAATATACTGTGTTGATAGATAGGTTATTGCTGTGGTTGAGTTGGCCAAAATTAACACATTTCCCATTGGGGGGGAAGGGGGAGCAAAAAGGTGCAATAACCAACCAAACAAAAAACTTTGGAAAAGTTTCTCTTTTCTGAGAACAGGCATTTTATGTTAGAGCCTTAGAGCTGATTCTGTCTCTTCCAAGTTATAAACCCTTATGGATGTACCATAAAGATGTCCACCTAATGCAGAGAAAAGCAGATTAATTGATCACAGTAATATATTCTTATCCACTGAACAAGAGCATTCCACACATTGTTTCTTGTTTTGTTTCTGGCTTGTAAATCTTCATTGTGGAATACAAATGAAAATGACCCAAATATGTATTATTTATGAATAGGACTCTCAGATATTACGCTTTAGATTGATTGTATTAGACAGGATATAACAGAAGCACAATAAGTCAATGAAAAATAAAAAGCTGCAAAAATGTTTCATGCTAAAAATGTAGTTCTAGTGACACCTCTTATATAAAGGACATTTCCAACACATTGACATTTATATTTATCATGGCTGTGCATGTGATTTACAGTTGTCTAAGGTACTGAATATCAGGAATATCCATGCACATACACACCCCTTTGAATGATGGCAAGTCATAGACTGCTGCATTGCCCCTTATACACCAAGCTTTTCCTCCCCTTTTTATTTTTCTTTTCTAGCTTCAGGGATGCAGAGGAAGCAGTAGATCAATAGGGTGTCTTGACTGAAGTTGCCTGCAGCACTTCCATTTCTCAGACTGGACACTGATGCTAACTATCAATAGCAATAAGAGGCTGTCTCAGACAGAATTAAGGCTCCTTCTTCTGCATGGCTGTCTGGTGCTTACTGATAAACATCTTGTGCACAGGATTGCAACAAATAAACCATTTCAAGTGTGCAAACTAGCCACTGTCATTCTTCCTATTGATACTTGCTGCAGGCTGACGGGACTGATAGTTATTTTCATACAGCTGATAACATGTTAGATAAGGGTACAGATGGATAATAGTACAAAGGCACAATGCTATAAAGCGTAGAAACATCATTGATGAAATTCTCTCTGCTTCTGTAGAAACCTTGAGACAACAAAAGACAAAAATACTGACTTAGGCTCAAACTACTTAAGAGAAGCTACAGCTAAATTTAACTATTTATTAACCTTTGATTTTTAGGTAATGTTAAAGATATCCTGCCAAGCCATTTTATTCAGATGTTACTCATTTTTACCACTCCTGGATTTGCAAGTTTATTCTGGAAATAAAAGTCAACAGGGGCTGGATGCAGTTATGATATAGATGGGGAGGTGCTGGGCAGCATCACGGTCACTTCTCGTTTGGCCTGAGCTATACACCACAGTAGCAGTTGCTAATTTTGGAATAACTGAGCCACTTTAGCCTCCCTCCCTGCAAACAATTGATTTCTCCACTGATCTATAGCTCTGTAGTGCTTTCCTGGTTTTCAGCCTGAATAAGGATGAAGAATCAGGTTCTCACTCACCCACATGAAATCACCATTAAAATACCCTAGCCCAGATCTTCCTGGTGGTAAGTCCTGTTACAACCCTGCTTGAGTCAGATATCCAGTGGAGTTATACAAATTTGTACCAAATGAAGAGCTCACATGCTAATTGGGGTTTATTTTTCTTTTAATTTTGGTTTAACTGACGAGGGTGGGGGAAGTGATTCAGATGCTCTGCTGTAAAATCAACAGAGCCTTATTTCATATCCTCCCTCTGTGGAGCTCTAACCATTTACAGGAGCAAACATTTGGCTCTGAGACATCTCCAGCTTTATATGAAGTGCGCTTTCCAGATTAGGAGCTCGTTTTCAGAGGGAAATTTTAGTGATACATTTTGAGTTTCAGACTACCCCAAACAAAATGCTTAAATAACATTGTTTTATAATAATTTTTTATGTTAAATCTGGCAAAGGCTGATGGGTTTCATAGGATGAGACTATTCTGAAGATAGTTCTGTTGTTGCTGAATGTTTAAATTAGGATGGTTGATGAGAAAATAAACCAGTGCTTCCAAGACTTTAGGGATACCAGTTATGAATAGCCCTATTAAAAATATTTGTGTAAGAAGATTCCTGAATATGTGTCTATGAATACATGTATTGA
>JAWWEE010000018.1:8636754-8724645 GCA_035221455.1 Xenops minutus | reverse complement strand
TAGTTGGATGCTCAGAGTTTTGCAGACTTAGAGAAAAAGATCTGCGAGAGCATTCAGGGTTCAGAAAGTCCCACTCATGTTATCAGTATTTTAATTTGCCCTGAACTCAGACTTAAACCCAGAAGGAATCATTAAATAATGTAATCTTCTGTAGATCACAGGCTTTCATACAGTTACTCTTTGTTGAGGCCCCAAAAATATTTGTTTGATTACTCATTTCTTCCATGTGAAGTTTGATTGCTGATTTGAAGACATCCAGACATGGAAAGCCCTCTGCTTCTCTTCCTGGTTTGTTCCAGTGGCTAATCACTCTCACTTGTTTCTCAATTAAGTCTGCCTGATGCTGGCTTCCAGCCATCTATTCTTCCAGTGTATTTCTCATGAAGTAAGACAGCAATGAGTAAGTCAGGCTCAGGCCCTGGCACACTATATCCACTCAAGTAAAATGCTATGCAAAAAATGGTTGTTGGCTTTTTTAATTAAAACCCCCCTGTTTGCATATTTATATAAATGAATTGAAATTAAAAAAAAACACATAATGAATTAGTGTTTTATATAGCATTTTAAAAGGCATTGAGCACTCTATAAGTGCCTGGTTTTGTTTTAATGTTTTTTAGGCAGGTATTATTGAGAACTGGCAAAATGAAAAAAACCCAAACAAACTATGTATTTGTTCTTCTGCTTTATATAATGAACATCTGCATTCTTGTCTACCTCAAGTGTCTGTTTATGAGGTTAGAGAAATGAACCACCTAAGGAGTAGGCCAGAACAGTAATGAAAACTCAAAAGAAATTCCAGATGACATCGTGGCTGACTAAAGAGAATGAAATAAAACTCAAAGCTTCACCCATCTCTAACAAAACTCATAAGAAAAAAATCTTAAAGACCCAGCTAGAACATTCAATAGTTATATTTTCATTTCTTCTCTGCCAAGTCTACCCTGTAATCAGGAAGGACAGAGAAAAAGGCCTCAGATACCCAGAAGTAGGAATTACTCAAAAATGCTAAACATCATCCAGCATAGAGAAGAAAAAAATTCTGGGTCTGCATCCACTGAAACCAATGGAAGTTTTGCCCTCACTGCTGATGCTTTGCTGCTTTGATTGAAAAATTTCTGCTATACAGTCCCTTCAGACTCAAGAACTGTCATGTCACTCCCTTTGTCAATGTCCCTGTACTGGGGTGGGTCCATTGGTCTGCTGTTTACAGGCTGGGTTTGGAAGGATGGCAGCATAAGGAAGGACATACTGAAAACCTGAGACAATCCACCAAACTCAAAGCCCACAGCGATGTCAAATCAGGCTGACAGCCCAGGGGCAAGGGCAGGAAAAAAAAAAATTAAAAATCTCAAACAACCTCCAAAGAACTACTCTAGAAAGTTTCTGTAATCTTTCAAATCCAAGTTTCAAAGACCCCTGCAAGACAAACAAGCCAAGATTTATTTTAATAACTGAGAATAATTGAGACAATGGTCTAACTTTTTATTGTTCTCCACCATGAAAAGACAACACTGCACTGAACAAATCATTGTGAATTAATCAATTACACAATTACCATTAGTGTAGTTGTCCAATTATGCTTTTTCATGGAGCTAAAGGAAATCAAAGGCAATCCACATGCATTAATGTGCTGCACCTTTTCTGCAGGATGCTCTGGCATTGCATTAAGTGCTGTTTCTAAAGACTGCCCGCAGCGGATTTAAATTCTGCTTGTGTTGAATAAAGGAAAGATAATGTTATTTCAGACTCTTAGAGTCATCTGGGTTTTGTTTTGATCATATTTCAGAAATATTTGCATGCTTTCCCTATATAATGTGTGAGTATTTTTGTAACATAAAGTTCTCCTTTCTAAGGTCATTTATTTTAGTTTTGATGCAGCCATGCTGATAAATAGGAGACAAAGGGGCATGAGAACTTAATTCCCCATTTAATCACAAACTCTAAACAATAAAATACTCCAAGTACTAAGAATAGTTTGGGGCCAAATCCTACATATAGAAAACCAGCAGTTTCAAAGCTCCTGGCCAGTGTCAGTCATGGATGCACCCGCTCTGTGTTTTCTTAGCCTTTGTGCCCTCAATACACCTACTCATTGGGCAGTTCTGGCAGTGCCTACTGGGAACCAAGCACTGTGGTCAGCACAGCCACCACAAACATTCCTGTTAGATGGCTTCTGTGTCAACACTAGCTCTGGCAGGAGTGGGGAGGTTTGGCTGGTATGTCACCCTGTTTTGGGATGCTAGAGGATCAGTTTCCAGATATCCACATAAACAACTGGAGGAACATCCTTTTTGGCAGTGATCACAGATATAAAAGGATGTAGAAGCTGGAAGATAGATAGTGGTGCAATCAGAGGAGGAACATCATCCATCTGAAATCTACAGCATATTCCCTCAGCCTCACATGCTGGAAAAGCCACTGCTCTAAAAGATAAGTCTCAAGGTGCCTCTTTCAAAGGTCCCTTCAAAGTAAATCTTGAAAAAGCAAACAACTGGAAAACTTCTTGGTACTCCCTGGATTTTGCCTGGGCTGATACAAGAGTGAAAGCCAAGGCAGGGGTAAGAAAACACTGATTAGTGACAGAGATTTCTGTCTGGGAAATTAAGCAAACGTCAGAAAGGAGTAAGACTGTGGGAGAGAGTGAGTCTTGTGGAACAAGCTGGCACTGTCTGATTTTATGGGACACACTGGGCTGCTCACAAATAGATTTCTGGCATGTCCTCATAGACAGAATTAGCTGGTCCCTGTCCCAGGAGGGAATCATTTCCATACAACTCATGTAGCACCATCAACCAAACTGCTTAAGCATTTCAAGTCTGGGGTGGGGAAACGGAGCGATAGATGTCAGGGCATCATGGGAGGCATCTGGCTGGCCAGGGCCTGGATACCAAGTGGGATCAGCACCTTATAGCAATGAATTTGCATTCAAAGACCATTCCTGTTAAGATCTTTTCTGATATTGTATAAAGGGCTTGTGGGAAGCACTAGCTGGCCCAAAAATGACACAGGGCTGAGTCTGAGGATGGGAGCACAGCAGGCACATGCTGCAGCTGCTGACTCAGGAACACTGGGAAAACACAAGCTGGAACAGGGAACCATGTTCAAGTGTTAGCAGGGAAGCTGAGGAAGAGAAGAGAGGATGTTGCTGTCCAGCCAGGGCTGCAGCCACATCATCCTTCCTGAGACCCCTGCCATTCCAGGGACATCTGCCCACAAGCAATGAAGGGCCTGGTACTGCTCAGCTGAGCTGACATTCCTGGGCAGGGAAATGATGGCAGGGACAGAGAGACCCTGGAACAGGGACACCTCAAGAGACTGCAGCTGTGGGTGACCCGCTTGGGAACAGAGCAGGAGGAAAAACAACAAACAGAAAAGAGCAGCAAAACATCATCACAAATAAGAGTTTGCAGCTTTGTGAGACAGCACATTGTACGCACAGCCAAGAAGCAATAGAAGCCGGTGCAGAAAAGACAAAGATGAGAAAGACATGAGTGAGTATATGAGCTGAATACCTATGCTCACAGTGTCAAGTAAAAATATTTTTTTACTCCAAGAATAAACATTAGAAGGAAAAGGTAAAAGAAATCTAATGTGTACAGCAGTGAATGAAATACCTCAATCTTAAAACACCAAAATGGGAAAAATAAAGCTTATTTCAATTCTTGTTAAATTTCCTTTTCAAAAGACACCTGGCTTGGATGCTCTGAATGCATTTAATCACATCTCTCCTATTAAGGAAGAATAAGCAAACTAAATGATATGAAAAATTGTTACTGGCCCAAACATGATTCACTAGGAATGAAAGCCAGCCCCATCAATTACATTCTGTGGAGCATTCCCAAAAGTGCATCATTCACACTGTAGTTCTAAGCACATTGTAATTCGAGAGGCAGAAGACCCTCATTTGGATGGAAGCAGAGAGCTGCACCTTTGGACTGAGCAAGCATAAACTCGTGGGAGAGGAGAGCAACAAAAATTATATAGAATTCAATATGATTGACTAATTACCTTTAAGAGAAGTGCCATCATAATCATAAAGGGAGGCATAACTAAATATGCAAAGAACTTGATGGAAACTGTGACACAGAATCAGTTGCAAATTTTGATACTTAACAGCTCTCTGCTCTGTTCCTGCCTGCAGCCTGTGGCTCCAAATATGTGTCTGTCCTAAGTTCATCAAAAGAGTGAGTGCTACATACAGTGATGTTATGTGACTTTTAAATTTTTACAGACCTTCTGAGCTTATGTGACTGTTATATCTGAAAGTGATAATGCAACATATTATATCTCCATGAAATAGTGAACTACTGCATAAATATCTTACCCTAAGTTCACAAAAGTGTTAAAATACCACCTGGTGCATTCTATGCTAAACACTTTTTTTTTTTTTTTAATTAACATGTTAAAAGGCTGCTGTGTTATTATTCTGAAAATACTTGCCCTGATTATGCAGTACCAAGCATGTGCAATTGATTTGAAGGAGCTAAACTTTGCATCAAATTTCCCCTGGGTACTGTGTGAAACTGTACAATAAATGAGTGTTGCTGTAACTTAAACAGACACTGACTCTTCGGAGACATGAAAATAAAAACTTTGTGGCATTAAACTATGGCCCTGACATGTCTATGAAAAAGTCGGATAGTTTTCTTCTAACAGTAGCTCTCTTAAAAATGAGTGATGCATACTTTCCATGCTATCTCATTACTGATGCACAACTCAGTGGGTTTAGATGAGATTCCAGCTAGATGGCTACACCCTTGGAGTATGGGGGATTGGGCTTAGTTCACCAAAAAGCTTTTTCTATGCTTATCTTTTCTATTTATCCCATCTACAGAGACCCTCTGAGAGATCTTCCACTCTGTGTTCTGCTTTCTAATTGTCAATATGACTGCTTTAGATCTCCACCTTGGGTTAAAAGTACCATATGATAGCATAAAAATAAGGCTTTTTTGACTGAAGTTTGGAAAGCACACCAAATATTTGAGTTTGTGAAGCAGAAAAAGACCCTTTTTTCTACACCACCTGATAAAGTTTCCACTAATATTGGAAAAGATCCCAGCAGATGAGAATATTTATCCATAAAGTTGCAAAAAAAAAAAAAAAAAAAAGTTCTATTCAGAGTATGGAAATTCACAGTGTAATTGTTATAATAAACTCCCCTGGATTTATTATCACTAACAATGCAGCAAGTAAGTAGCTTTTAGCCTTTGAATTTAACTCATGTAAAATCAGTTAAACTCTGTAGTCATATGTCAAACACGCAAGCCAGCTTTCTAAAGGATTGTCTCTGTGATTTAACATGACTTCTTGCCACCTCCCATCCAACTGACTCCCTCCAGCCCAGAAAAACCCTGGGAAAGGAGGTAAAATGAACATTCTGACCTAAAGGATGGCAGATTTGGCTGTGCCAGGGGAGTGCCTTAGATTTCAGTACAGGTACACATACCAGAGGCCAATGGATGTGTGCACATCCAGAATTCCCAGTACAGATGAAATCCCAAAAATGGTATTGTTTTCTCCTTTACATCTGAATGAGTACTGTATGTGCTTATGCTGCTGACACTAACTGATTCACCTCTAAATGAGAATTAATGAATATGTATGCTCAATACCAAGCTGGGCTGGCTGGCTGGCTGCCCAGGTATTGGGAGCTGTGAGTTTTCCAGTACTGGAATGTGTATATTCTCACTGATGTACAGAATTTGGATTTTATTATTATTTTTCCTAAATTAAAAAACCTGCAGATGCAGAATATTCAATTAGTACTGTGACACTGAAAACTAATAACCCAGGTTTTGTCAATAGGACAATGTGCTCACTTTGTCTGGGTGGCATTTCAGTGAGGGCATTCCAACAGGAGCTGTGACATGTGATATAAAATGAAAAGCTTCTGCCAGCCTTGAAAGCATCTTAACTCCCAAAATATATAAACTTATGGAACTCAGCCTTACTTAAGTCTCTCTTGCAATACAAAGCGTGCTACAGAAATTTCCTGGTTAACAAATGCTTGAATTTACCGTGCTGGTCACATACACTAAAAGCTGCACAGTAAGCTGCAGAATGTTATCTGCTTTACAAAGTGTCCATTTTAATTCTTTCCATACTATTTTCCATTGTATGAATGGAATATAAATTAATTTTCTAATTTTTTTTTAAATTTTTTTTGAACTACATGGTATCATTTTGCCTTATGATTTACCACCCTATTTTCCCTCTTCAGCAGAGGTTTAATTTAGTTTCGTTTACCTCATGTGCTTTGAAATACCCCAGAGCCGTGAGGCTCCAGTTGCAATAAAAATATTTCTGCAGCATAATGTAATAAAAAATTCAACATAAAAAATTAAATAAGTATCTGCATCTTTTTTGGATGTGTAGGCATAGGGGTTTCTTGCTAACACCTCCCAGTGGAATAACCCTTCTTATTTCTATTCTGGAAAAAACTTTGACACTGAGCAATTTTACCTGATTTCATAAAATCATAGAATGTTTTGGGTTGAACAGGGCTGTAAAGATCATTTAGTTCCAACCCTCCTGCCAAGGGCAGGGACACCTTCCACTAGACCAAGTTGCTCAGTGTCCCATCCAACCCATCCTTGAACTATTCCAGGGCTGGTGCATCCACATCTTCTCTGGGGAACCTGTTCCAGTGCCTCACCACCTCACAGTGAAGAATATCCCCCTAATATCCAATCTAAACACACCCTCTGTCAGTTTAAAGCCATTCCTCCTTGTCCTATCACTACATGTCCGTGTAAATAGTCCATCTCTGGCTTTCTCATAATCCCCTTCAGGGGAAAGTGCTCTGAGGTCTCACCAGAGCCTTTTCATCTCCAGACTGAACAGCTTCAACTATCTTAGCCAGTCTTCACTGCAAAGATGCTCCAGCCCTCTGACCATATTGGTGGCCCTACTCTTGGACACGCTCCAACACGTTCATGTCCTTCTTATGTTGGTAGGACCAGAACTGGATGCAGAACTCCAGCAGGAGTCTCACAAGAGCAGAACAGAAGGAAAGAACCCCCTCCCTCAACCCTGCTGGTCCCCATTCCCCAGTACTACTCACTGGCTGAACTGAGACAGGCTGCCAGCTGCTTTGGAAGATAAATGTTTATTCACCCTAAAATCTGTGCTGCAATACCATGCATAAATAAGGGAAATGCACTTTATTGGACTGTGGAAGTTAAGAACCACATAATCACGTGCTTTGTGTATATTTATGTTAAAGTTCAACTTTGGATCATCAGCCCGGGTTACCAACTCCCAAGCACACCTGCAGTGCACAGACTGATGGGTTGGAATAGGCTGGAATGTCCCTGGCACATAGAAAAGAGTGAAAGTTTTGCCTTCATTACTGAGTTGCCATCACCCAAGGTTTCATACCATAGCTACCCTGCAAGCTGCAGCTATCAGCACGCTTCACCAGCTGTTGATTTATTTACATAGTAGTTGATGGTTTAATAGTATTTAATTAAGCTCAGCACAGTCAAAACCAGATAGGCTTTGGCAGCATGTTCCTGTCAATGTAAATCGAATTTTGTGTCATGGACAAGGGAATCAGGACAACAAAATGAAAATTCTGGCTCGTGCACCACGCCCTGGTACTTGGCAACAGGGAACTACCAAATGCTGCTCCCCGATATGAACTGTCTGTACTAGGAAAAAAAAAAAGCTTCATATTGCACACCCTCAGCATATTTTTTAAACATCTGTAGTGAAGCATAGCTGTATGTATGGATGTGCCTATACACACGTGCCTGCTCTAATACTTATAAAAATGTGTGTCCATATATATGTGTGTGTGTGTGTGTATAAATTTACACACATATTTGGCTGTTCTCACACTGTTCCTGAAAGTGATTATATAATCCCAGACAAAGAGCTTCCTGCAAGACGATCAGCCACATTAGCCTTCTGTACTTTTGGACTGCTCTTGCTGGAACACGCTTAAATCCCTTCTACACATTGGGTTAAGCAAGAAATTTGTGTCATTGTTTAGAACAATAAAAAGTTTGTTGCAAGAAGCTATGTGTGTGCCTAGTGGATCTGTAAGCTCTTTGGAAACAATTTTCACATATTTTCCAGCAAATTTGGACTGCCTTGTCCCAGATTCTAATGCTACCCTGGGGGGATTAAGCTGTTCAGAGTTTGCACGAAGTTCTGCACAGATCCCAGGGAGAACATACTCATCCTGAATGCAAATTTTTAGGTGAGAGGTTGAGCTGCTGCTCCATGCTGTCCATGGGCCAGCAGAATAACACAGTTTTGCAAAGAGACAGAACACTGTATCATTTTCAGGGCTGGGATGAGATGTTTTCTTGAACTAGTAAAGGAGATGCCACAATTCTCCATGAAGATAGGATGAGCATGTTGATGCACCAAAATATGCAGCCCTAAGTGCCTAGATTGCTGTATTTACTAACTTCATGGTATAGTGGCATAGTACTTTCAAAGGTCTTAATCAGACTGTTTTTAAACCATCTGGTTTGAGCCACAAGCTGGTATGAAGCTGGCACCAAAGGAACTAAACAGCAAGCTTCCCTACAGTTGCAAGCACCTATAAGACAATTTGTAAGCTTCTAAGTTCAGATTTGACAGAGCACTTGTGTATATGCCAATTTAAAGTACATAAAAAGTCCCTCTGGCTTACATCTGCAAAGACAAGGGAGGATAAAGAACACTGTCAACTTAGGAAAATATGTGAGAAAAGATCCCTCTCTAGAAACGCATATTTGCTAGATACTGTGAACTCATTATGAATACTTCAACTTGACAAACACTTGCTGAATTCTGCAATACAGTGGCCAAAGAAAGCTCTGGCAAATGTGAATCTGAATCAGTTTAGGCACAGAATCAGAGTATTTGAAAACTGATGGAAAAGCTGTGAAACAGTAAAACCCAGCAGATGTCAAAGGGCCGGTGATAGTTTCTGCCATTTGATCTCTTTACTGGCATCTCATACGTGGGTATTGTTTTAGACTTTTATGTTTTCACTTGTTCCAGATGTATACTTATATATTTTGGGGCAGGTGGATGAGTCTGTTTCTTTAGTCTTGAGACATCAAGCCAGCAGATATCACACTGGAGGCTCCAGGTGGGCCTAGATGTCGAGTTCCTGTGCTTTGACAGGTTCGTGTACCTGCCAGTAGTGAGGGTATTGTACCAGGTTAGTAAGAACTGATTAAAAGCAGAAACTGGGATGGGCTCGTACAATCCCTCCTTACAAACACTGAAGGGCAAGGCAGCAGCAAAGGTTCCTTCAGTGTCACCAAATCCTCCCAAGGCAGTCACAGAACTAATCCTTCCTCCCCATTAGTGGCATTTCCACGAGCATCACTCCTGCACCCAGCACAGTGCCACTCACGATCAACACCTTCCCATACATTTACAAGGAGTGGGTGGAATAACAGGGTTCTCCCCTACAGTTTAGACTTGGAGGTAGCTGGCAATTTAGGATGGATGAGTAATTTGATAGTTTATTTTAAATGGAAAACATTGGACATGCAATAATCAAATTTTCTGTATTTTGAGTATTGTAACAGATAACACAAAGCAATGTAAACATTAGAAAATGCAGGAATAGTGCAAAGTTAATTCTATGACAATACAAGGCAAATGTTAGCAACTGACAGCATTTTAAAAGCAACAGTAGGAAACAGATAAAGCACTAATTTATATAGCATGGTAGAAATGCAACTGCTCTACAGGCTTTTATAAATTGTAGGACAAGAAAATGATCAATTATGTATAGTTAAACCAATAAAAGAGTAACTAGTCCTGAGCATTTGAAAATTAGCCTTATATACCAATTTCCAGACAGAATGTAATAAATATAATTTGATTTCTTGCTGAGCATATTGCTCAAAGTGTTGTGATACTTGTCTTGGCTTGTATTTTTATGTATGAGAAAATGACATGTTGTTGAAGTGCCCACTTCCTTTTAAACACTTGCACCATGAAATTAGAGTTAACAGTCATCATTCAAGGAACAAAACAAAACAGAAGTTGTCATAGTAGTAGGGCAAAATCCTGCTTTGAAAAATGAGGTAAATAAAAATACAGATATGGCAACATAAACATTAAAAATTTTTCATAAAGCACATAAAGTTCTATTGCATCAATTCCTTCAGGAAAAAAAGATTTGCAAACATATAACCAAAACAAGTGTTAAACTTCAGTTTTATAACGCTTCAGTGTAGGAGCTATGGTAAAGTTTAATTATTATGTTCCAGGTAACACAGTAACGTTCACTTTAAAACAGTGATTATGGAGCAACAATCATATATATGTGTATATATTTGTAACTGCACCTTCAAGCAGCTTACTGAAGATACACTTACAGTGATAAAATTATTCAAAGGGCAATTATTGCATGAACTCCTGAAGAACGGCTTGTCAATTGAGCTTTAAAAAAATCTTTTACAGAGCAGTTTCATTTCTGAAAATTCATCAAAAATTACAACAAGAATTAGCAAGCTTGAATCAAATTCAGTCTTCAGGTTATTCCCTAAGAATAAAATTATTGTTTATTTTCTAAGCATTTGACTTGACAAGGAAAACTTACTGAGGAAAGTTCTACTGATGAAACAAAGTGGCCCAGAGATTGTAGCAAAGAATTAAATATTATATGTTTAAAACCCAGACTTGAAACATCACAATAACTTGGAAGAATGACTACCAGTGTAAGCAAGTACTAGGGCAGATATAATTGATTCAAAAACTAAACAATTTAGCTAAATTTCTACATTTATTAGAGTTTTATTAACCAGAACTCTCTTGAGAAGTTGATGATACAAGGCTTCATTTGACTGTATTTAATCCTCAGGTTTTCATCATGAAACAGGTACCAATGAGAAATGGAGCAAAATACACAAAGCTCAGAGATCCTCAAGTATGTTACTGCCCTCTTGGGAACCTGAACAGAGGAAAACACAGAAGAAGTTTAGATCAAAGAAGTAACCAAAAGACAGCTCTGGAGGTTCCAATGGCTCAAGCTACATGGCCTTGAAAAAGAACACTGTACCCAGCATAGTGCAGGCCCTTAACTATGGGGGCAAGGGAGACGTGTCTCAAACTCATGCTTAATATCTAGATACTCCTTTTATGCTAAAGAAAAGCATGAGTCTGTCCCCAGAGAGCAGGGGATTGTCTACATATGGGTAAAACCAGAATGAATGAGAATAATTTAGTATTAGAATTACATGTTCAGCATCTTAAAATGTTCAATACTTCTTTCACATTGCTTTATTAACACACTTCAGCAAAATAAAAAAGAAAATTAGGATTATGCTGTGATTTCCTGGACAAGTCATGAGGCTGTGCAACCTGGCACATTAGTCATAAAAACTGACCCTTTCCGCAAGATAACAGTAAAAAATGTTTTTATTGTCATGAATTATAGAACCAAGTAATTTCTGCTGACTACATCATTGCATTCCATTGTAAGGCCTTCTCGCCCATAAATCTTAGTACACAGTAAATTTGAAAACTTACAAGTAATTCTCAAGTGTTCAAGTGAAATCATGTATTCTGAGTGCCTGTGTAGTAATATATAATAGAGGAATTTAGAGCAAAGCTTTTCAGAACGGAAATTTAGGCACCCATCCAAGAGCAGAAGTTATTTTAGCCCTAGTTTTTTTCTTAAATCATCAACACCAATGAAGAACCCCCATCAGAGGGATTCTTAGAAATCATATTTTAAACCCTTTATGGAAGACAGTGTTTTCACTCCAGAGTTTAAGCCTATCATGATCAACTTCATCCTGCACCATTTCTTTGGCAAAGTGATTCCTTTGTAGACAGCTGATATCATGATGATCCAAAAGAGTTAGAACTATTACAGACACGTGATATCATTTTAGTAAAAGAAAAATATTTAAAATTTGTAATAAGCATACCCAGAGTTTTCTTTCAGTGCTCCAGAATATACTAAGTAGAAAGCTTACTTCTTTTGGCTTTCTTTAACTTTGAATAACCTTCTTCTTTCTGCTCACAACAACCAACCAAACAAAAAAAAGGGCAAAAACTGGTAAAGCAAACAAAGCAGTAATATTAAGCCAACAGTTCAACTAAAAAAGTTTTTTCTAGTGAAATGCTTAGTTGAATGTGAAGTAGTTAATAAAAGTTCCTATTTTCCAACATAAATATAATTTATATGTACAGTTGCTAAGTAATTAAGACCAGAGCTACTTTGAAAATACCCTTTAACATGCTGGCAACCATGACTTTCAAAACAACTGATAATTTTTTTGTGTCCAAACTTGAGATAATGACTAAGGCTTACTCTTCAGAGAAGTGTTTAGTAATGTCTCCAGTTAGCGCCATTGAATTTTAATCTGGAGAGGAGGAATCAGACTAATGAGCGCCAGAGTGTCCATCCCTACCCCAGCTAACAGATGAGTTCCTCTCCTATTCCTGAGACTCCAACTGAAATTTCCCTGTGAACTGTGCATCCACTACGCTTAAGTCCAGCAGTGGCAGTGCTGCACTGGCAGTGTGGCAGGCAGGCAGGTAGAACTTTCTGTCTCCTGACAATTCCCAAAATTATCTTGCAGGGCTCAGGCAGGTACCTATGCTACTCACAGCCTGCCTGGAGAGTGAGGAATGCACGAGGCACTTGTGACTCCTGACTGGGACGGGATAGCACCCCTTCCCCATTCCAGCAGTGCTACCAGACCAGCTATAAGTTCTCTGCTTGTCTGCTCTGCCCAGGTGGCAGAGGTAGTTCCATGCTCACAAGCCATAGAGTGTCTGAGTCATTCCCAGTGGCAGGCAAAGGACGTCAGCACCTTAATTTGTATTGTGGTGGAAGTCTCCCTTCAATACTCAGACCTCTGGGGTTGTTATTCTTATAACCACAGGTATTTTTAGTTGCTGATTTTCTTCTCTTTGTGAGACTGACTCTACTGCTGTAGCATTGCAGTGCTGGGCCTGTAAGTAGTGACTCAGTTGTGGTCCTGTGGAAGGGCCTTTCCCAGCTGCAGTTGGATCGGGCCAGCTCAGAGCAGCTGGGCTGGCGCTTCCCACACCAACTCCTCTCTTCCCTGCTGCAGCTCGAACTCCGGGTTATGAGTGTGTTCCTGCAGCAGGCCCCTGGGCTTGCTGTTCTGGACTTTTCTGAACTGCACTGAAAGCACAGACTGTTCTTTTAATTACAGCTAAAACTTCCAGGATTGTCTTGTATTTGGCTTTAAAAGCAAAACAAAAAGTCATTTCTAGAGAACAGTGCTGAATTCAAACCCTTTAAATGAGACTCAGAGCCACTGAGAATGCCAATAGTTATATTGGGCAGAATAAAACTGTTTTCTGTAGAATCAGAAAATCTGCTTCAGAAACAATCATTAAATATTTTAGTAGTATCTTTTTCTGGAGATAAACATTTTAAAGGAACACCTGAAGTAACATTATCATAGCCAATGATTAATGTTAGTTTTATCCTGGTTATGATTAATTTTATCCAGAGTAGGCTCAAAGAGATTTCTTAGTGTGCCCATTTTAAATGGAACATGCTAAGATGAAAAAATAAATTTAGATTTCCTTTTTATCTCTTAATTCAGGTCCTTCTGGACTAGATTAAGGGGTGTATGTGTGTGTGGGGGTTTACCTGTCTCCTTCTGGCACAACCTTTCTTTATAGATGCTTCCATATTGCTCTCATTGACTAATGAAGTCAGTTTTGAAGTCAGTGTTTCACATGTCAGATACTTGTTCTCTGTAATCATCTGAAAGGATAGAAGTTTATACCTTCATTAGAAAAAGATTTAAGGTTTAAGATTCCTTCCAGAGGAAGAAATTAGTGCATTAACATGATTTCATATGAAGACAGACTGAACACCAAAATATTTTACCACATTAACCTCACATGGATCTTGGCAATCTGTCTTAAATAAAGGAAAATTAATTATCCCAACTTAAAAGTCCCAAAAAAAAGAAGTGTGTATCTCACATAACACATTATATCATCTTCCCTTTCAGAAAAAAAACCAGCAGTGGCTGACAACATTAACTTACACAGTAGAATTTTAGAAAACTGTATTGAGAATAATGGTAGAACATGATGAAACTCATACTCCTTATTGCTTAGTGTTACTTTTGAATATACCCAATTTGTGAGAACCAGTGAGAATGAGCCCTGTTATTTACTGTACCTGTTCAAAGTTAGATTTGTAATGATGACTGGCTGTCTTAGCAGTATAATCCTTAGACTGACATGATGCTGTACTTTCTTCACTTTTGGCGATGTAAACTATATCTTTGAAGAGAGATTCATGAATATTTAACCCCACTCCTTTATTTGATCTCTTTGTTTGTTGCAGTAATAAACTGGAATTTGTCATTTCATTGTCTAATTTACAAATCTGCAAATGCACTTCCTTTGACTGGTGTTGTTTCTCAAGAACTTGCATGGTATTTTGACTTGTAAACTTTTTTCCTCTTGCACTGGAATTAGGACATTCGTATGTATTCAGACTGGTGCTTGATTTCTGAAGCACTGGTCCAACTTTCTTAAGAATGAAGGGAAAATTTGCCTTTTTGTGATTGACTTCACTTGAATTCTCACCTGAAGCTGAGTTTTCGGAATAATCAGAATTATTAATTTGTCCACCAGATTCTGTTTGCTGTCGAAATACAGGAGTACCATGTTTTGTGTGTGCTTTCATTCTCATTCCCTGAAATATGCTGCTGTCAGTGGGGTTTTTGACTGGCAAATTTTGAATGTGTTTGAAAACCTGAGTTATGCTGGACTTGTGCACAGTCAGCACAGAAGATGAAACACCCATAACTTTTACTGGTGAATGTCTTTCAGAATTTTCCCTTTTCTTCCTCTCTGTTTGATTTGTTGTATTTCCATTCATTTGATTCAACCTTCCTTTGAAAATTGGTATAATTTTTCTGACTTTTGGGGAAGGGAGTTCAGAGGCTGAATTTACAGGTATTTCTAAAGATTTTGTAACTGGCAACTCCGGTACTCCTGGTATTTGCTTGTTATTCATTGATTTCTGTGCTGCTTCGGTGCTAACCTCTCCTGCGCCCTCACTGCTAGTCGAAAAAGTGCGTGCTCCTGGCTCTTTGATCAAACGCTCCATCCAGTGGCTGTTTTCCGTACTGCATGGTGAAGGAATTCCAGGCAAAGTCGGGTTCCTTGGAGTAGCCTGCGTTAGAGATACTACACAAACCATCTCACTATCCAACTTCATATGCTTAGATTTTATTTCCTGCAATACAACAAGAGTTGCTAAATTGAATTAACTGGATTTAAAAGTCTTATAGTGCCATCTAATGCATCACTACATGATATCAATCTAATATACATCACAATATATAAGCATACATTTCCCTATTTTGAATGAGAATTACTATATTTTTAAACATTTAGTCGTCACTATAAATTAAATTGTTCTTTTTCATCTCCTCCAGTTCTTTGTTTATAAACTGTGCTGGAATATCGTATTTCTCAGAAGGAAAGACTTAAATTACAGTCACTATCTTGGTTTAGTGCTTTCCAGCTGGATAATGCCTATCCCTTTTGAAGTGGTCTGCAGCAGGTTTAAGTGACAGGGCTCCTTGTCTCCTAAGACTTCTAAAAGCATCTGTATTCTGAGCAAAAGACAGTTTGGATGTCTTTAAAAACTGTAGATGACACAGAGGAGCCATTCTAGCTTTTATCTCTGAATAAACAAGGAACTGCTTTCTGAAAGAGTATTATAGTATTTTAGAACCTCTGCAACTTCTGTCACTATTTTTTGTTCAGAATTAATTACTTCATTTCTTCTTTTACACCTACCAAAGAAATTTGAGTCTCAGCCTTTGTCACAACCTCAAAATAAAGGAGTTTTGATTACTTTCCTCCTTCTCATCATGGAGTAATTTTACAGTTTGAATTTTTTTTAAATTCTTAAGTTCACAGAAGTTTCGGTTTTAATAACTTTTTAAAATAATAATAATACTAATTATACGAATCATGAATGGTTTGGGTTGGAAGGAACCTGAGAGATCATCTAGTTCCAGCCCCACTGCCAGAGGCAGCAACCCCTTCCACTAGACCAGGTTGCTCAAATCCCCATCTGGCCTGGCCTTGAACACTTCCAGGGGTGGGGCATCCCCAGCTTCTCTGGGTAACCTGTTCCAGGGCCTCACCACCCTCATAGTAAAGAATTCCTTTCTAATATCTAGTCTGAACCTACCCTCTTAGTTTAAAGCCATTCCTCCTTTTCTGTCACTACATGCCTTTGTAATAGTAATAACTACTACTACTACTAATGTTATTATTGTTATAAAAGAGATCTGAAGAAGTTCTGGATATTCAAGTGTTAAAAAGCATCTACAGAATTGCAAATACTGATAGCAATACCAAGTCAATTTTTTAAACGTATTTGTGATATGAATAATAACATAACAATGCCAAATAACATGTAATTTACACATTTAATTAAACATTAAAGGATTGATAGTTGTTTGCTGTGAAAAGCATAGTTATAAGCTCTCACTGTGCTCTGAATATGATAAAGATCTCTTCATACCATGATGAACTACATGTCATTAACTGTATATAAAAAAACCTCACACGCACCGCAGCCCCGGAGAGTTCCTTTGTAGCATAAAGTGCTTTACTTGTCATCTTTACTGGGAATCCACATAGTTGTGAAAAATTGCTCTTCATGTCAGAAAGAAAAGAGTTAACTACACTTTCTGCATCTGTCCTAGGGAAATACTGCACTGGCTGACTCCGAATGCAACTTAAAGGGTACCTGAGTAAGTGTTAAGGGACACATAGTTTCTTTATGTTTCTACAATTGCTAATCATCTTCGTTGTGAAGAAAGCATGAACAGGCCTAAAGCTTTTCTAAAAAGATGAACAAAACCATTTAGTTTCTTAAGGTACTGAAGCTTACAAAGCTACAGGATTTCAGCGTGATTATACCATACTAGCCTACAGTAGTAAAGATTACTCAATATAAGTAATCCTTAGTCTAGTCTTTCCTGGCAGGAAAATTCTCTTTAAAACAAATCCTCATTGGCCATATTTTACAGAAATTTAACTCTTTCTTTTACATCACCATTTAGAGTGGCATTATCATGTTTACAGAGGCTGCAAAGCAAATTGTTCTATTTGACTTACTGTTATTCAATACTTGGACAGAGAATTAACTAAAGAGAAACAATAAAAGAAACAATTCTGTACTGGCTTCTATAAAATCATCAACGAAGAAAATGTGGTGCACTCAAAAATGAAAAGCAGAGCTTTGCTAGAAATGTAGTAGAGGAAACGTAACAAAGATATTCTGAAAGGATATGTAAAGAACCTTTCCCCTATTGGTCTGAAGTAAACACTCAAGTATATTTTTCTCTCTTCAAGCTCCTCAGGAAGAATATATCCATACTTTAAAAAGCCAAACACAAACATGTATTAGAAATACAAACTTAACAGGCACAAAAAAAGGAAGGGAAAAATGAAAATTGTATATGTTTCTTACCAGACTCTTCCAGTGCATCTGAAAATCTTTATATGAACGGAAAGGAGATTCTGGAGGAATTATGTGGCTGATGTTTACGATCTGCCCCATTTTCATGCTGTGCACAGATAAAGAAGGGATGCTTAGAAATAGCGTAGAAGTCCAGCTGAAAATATACTGGTCTTTTGAGGAAAAAAAGTTTTCATTCAAAGTATTCACAGATTATTTTTATGTTTTGAGGACTAATACCTTCAGCTCATAAGTTTGTGACATAATAATAGCAATATCTCCTGAAGTGTAGAAAAGAACTTGGCATCTACAAGTCTAATTTCTCTTGTCTGGAACACTCACTACCAGTGAATGTAAAACAAAAGCAAATATATCATTGCTTCTCACATTTTATAATGAAAAATCATAGGCAAAAGTAGAGAGAGTTTATGGTAAAGATGGAAATATTTTTCTTTAAATTGACATGTTCTGCTAAAATTATACGTGAGAAAAATTGATGCTTTGGCATACCACATAAGCAGTACAAAATTGAAATAATATTTAGATGTGTAATTTATGATTCATTGGTTAATTTTTCTCATTTTCCATAACACTGAGATAGTAAAAGACAAAAATAAAAGACTCCTGAATGTAAAACAGACTGCAAAACACAAGTGTTCTTATCACTACTATCAAATTCAGTTTGTAGGACAAACATTCCAGAAATTGTTTATTTCTGCTGAAATGTAAACAGATTCCTACCTTGGTAAAACATAGCACCAGTTACTTAATATGGAATGTTGGTGAATAACTGTATTTTCATTGCTGTCAAACAGCTTTACGGTGTTTGCTGCAATATCAAAATCTCCCAGCTTAAAACAGAAAAAAAAGTTATTTGCAAATACTTCTACAGCAGTCTAAAAATGAAATTTTCAAAAATAGTTATGTATTGCAATACACTGAAGCTTAATACATTATTTTTACTTTATCAGCTCTCACAGACTGGTTATTTCAGAAGATATTCCTGTTATCAGGTTACCAAATTGCACATTAGCTTATATTAGAGTCTACACTTCCACAAGCTATATAAGGTTTAAAGTTTGTTTAAATCAGTGAGATTTAAACTTCATTTGAAATGTTTTAGTAAGTAAGAGTACAGGAGTTTCTCAGGTTGAGAGCTGTCTCACTTCCATGCACATTTTTTAAAATTCAAATCAGAAACCCATGTATGACATTCTAATAACTTGCCTAAACAAGTGCAAGTATCCAAGCAACAGAATTATTGGGACATGCAGTTTCATCATTCAAGAAGTGTAAAAACACCACACATTTTCACAGTGTCAAAATTTGACTGTAGGAGACAATCAAAGACTGAGATTTGAGGAACATTTTATCTTTCTATGGTCTACCAGGATTTGGATTTATTCACTGACAGGAAAATCTGGACATTTCTGGTTTAGAAAGGCATTGAAAGGATCAAACTGATAAAGAAGCCACATCATGATCATTTCCGTCATCGGTCTCTATCGTTTGGGAATTGGATTGCTATAGGTAGCTTTAATGTTTATGCTGTCCCAGGCAGGTCTCAGGAGAAATCCTATTCTTCTATTCAAAGAAAGAAGAGTTTGGATCAGAAATACTAATCTTAGAAGAAACCATCAAGCCTGACAAATATGCCCCTGCATGTATGGACCATACTCACCAAAAGTGACATAGCTGTCACAAAGGATGATAAGTTTTCAAACTCAACCATGATTTCTTAAACAATTTATTTATTATGCTTACAAGCATCATACTCCTGTTTGCCTCAATATTTTGGAAACTACATACAAAATGAAGCAAATTCCATGATGATCATATACAGAGACTTTAAGCATGGTTCTGACAAAACATCTGTAGCTTCAGTGTTGTTACACAAAACTGTCTATGTACTATACTGAGACTGAATGCCTTCTAGAAAACACTGCTAGAAGGAAATCTAGATCTAGAATCACAAAGACACTTCAATATGATATTCTGTTAGCATTTTTGAAAGGTCTCTTAGCATAAAATCTTAACTTTATAATGCTTGCTAGAATGTATCAATATAGATACAATATGGATGTCATGCTCTTATAACAGGTGCAGATGGTCAATGAACACAATAAATGTCTCAGTGCAATCAGAATCAGAAATAAGCACTTCTATCCCCATCATGCTAATTGGAAGTCACCAAACAGAACAGATGATGAGATTAACAAGACAAACACAGTCAAAGACAATATAATTGCCTTATACCTCAGGGGGTGGCAACCGAATGGAACAAGCCTCCACACTGATGCAAAGTTGTCTCTCTGACACATTGAGGTCTACAACTAAATTTAAAAAAAGCACAGAGCCCTGTTTTGAATTACAGTTCATCTCTTAGGCAGAAAGCTAACCCAAATATTTATTTACAGTAATTGTTATTCAAAATGCTGCATTTGAAAATCAAAAAACTAGACTTTCTCAAACTAGACTTTCTCAGCATGGAAATTAAAATCATGTGCATTTTAACTATGAAAAATAAAAATAATAATGAATTATTGTCATGCAGTACATCTTCCTAAAAACTCAAGGCTGGTTGTGTAACTGGATGCTCAATACTCATTTCCTTGATACACAAACATCCATTTTCAAAGCAAATGTAGTTCTTATAACCATTTGTTACACTGAGTCAATCAGACCAGTATTATGCATCCAGAAGTTGTCAATAGGAAAGACTGTAGGAGCGAGGCAAGCATTTATTGACACACCTCCAGAATTTTCAGCCAGCTCTGAGTTCCTCAACATCTGTCCCTGTTATAAATTTAGGCTCCAACATCCCCAAACATAATGTTTAACTTTTATACTGGAATAAAAGTATTACTTTGTAATTTTTGCAATAGTTCAGCAGCATGCTTTGTGACTTCAGTTTTGTGAAAGACAAATGTAGCACATACTGGACAGTGACTATAGCTCATTTTCCTATCTGTTATTAGAGAATTATTTCACATAACTTGCAAGTCTTATCATTTGAGACAAGTGCATTTAATTGCAATAATCATAACTTTAAACTGGCAAATTTCAACCTATGGCTGTAGATTAATAGCATTAAAATTACCTTTTTTTGTGAGCAATTTTTCAAAGGTTCAGTTGAGCTGACAATTATTACACACAGAGTATCATCTGCCATCAAGTGTATTTTGACAGAAGTTATTTCAAAATGAAAACTGAAGACACTGTGTTGGTAATACCAAGATCGTGGGAGTACACCTTGCTGTCTCACATTTACCATTAATAGAATGTGTACTTACCCACAGCATTCTGCCTTCCTGAATGAGACAAAAAGTCTTTTCCTTAACAAATAAAATAGATAGGCATTATTTTCTAAACCATATGTTTAAAGTCTTTATGTTAAAAAAAGTAGAAATCACACAGTTTTGTTTGTGCATCAGGGATGCTGAAAGGTGGGCTCCTTTTAAGGAGAGAAAACCCCCTCTTATCAATTAACTTTTAACTGATTCATGAATATCTTCTATAAAAAAGAAAGATATGTAAAAGTATATTAGTGGACAGCAATTTACACATCGCTTTTCCCTCCCTGTAAGGAGGTACTAATTTAATTGACCTAGGAACTTTTTAAACTGACTAACAGTTAATACATTTCTCACAATCAAAAGCAAATCTGTATAGTATTGCTAGTATTACTACATATTTTACCAAATATCATCAGTTTTGCCCAGCTTTAGCAACATAAAGGATTAGACAAGCTGCATGTATCAGGATCCCATTGCTGTTGGTCAATGTCTGTTGAAATAAGCTTTATATCAGCTACCATATAGCCCTCTACTTCTAGCAGCTACTCCTGAATCAGTTAATTTCATTCTGAGAGCCATATTGTGAAGATCCTGAGACCAGGATACTGTGGCTGGAAATAAGAAAACAACATATACACTTTTCTCTGAGTCTATTTGAAATGATGTATACAATTGCTCTACTTATTACGAACACACCGCAGCATCTGAAGAACATCTGGTTTTCCATACTTTGGTAATTCACATTTATCTTACACAGGACCTAGTAGAGAGATGTCAGACAAAGGAACTATCATCTAAAAAGACAGAGCTTGGTAGAAGAAGAGAGTCTAACAGAAAAACACATCTGTATTAGAAAAGCCTGCAAACCACATGTAGAAGTGCCTCTGCTGAGAGCAGGAATCTGAAAAACAGGCCCAATTTTTAGAAGACATTCACTGTTCCATAATATTTGGCTTAGAAATTATTAATCTGGTACATTGCATTCAGTTGAAATAGTTATTTGATCTGTTACAAAGATAAGAAAGAAGATGAAAAAGTGAATGGCATGTCCATTCATGTCCATTCTGTTTATTACCTTGAATCATTGAACTTAGATAAAGGAACAATAAAGATGCAATTAAAGAAAAAAAAATAATAGGATAAAGTTATGAAAGAATTTATTATAATGAATGAAATAATTTGGAAATTAAATTATGGAAAATAATTGCAACAATAAAGAACTGAAAACTAAATGCTTGATCCCTGACCCAGGTAAGTCAAATACCTTGCACCAAGAGATGACCAGCTTTGTTCCACTTGGGTGCAAGTCTGGCTGTAAGTGTGTAGGAGAGACAGGTTTGGAGAATGGCTGGAGTAACATTTTGTGGTGCTTCCAGCTAATAACAACCGTGAAAAAGAGAAACATACATTATTAATAATTTAACAGATTTTTTTCAAAGACCTCAGTCAAAATTTAAGCAAATATACTGCTACTGCCTCTTGGAGCTAAATCCTAGTGTACATCACACATCTCCACTTTTCATCTACTTAGCTACAAGAGGAAACTAGTGCAACATTTGATGTAGGCACTTATATTTCACGCATCAACAAAGTAAGGCACACTACAGCTCCTATAATGTTTTCACAGGGCTGGTAACAGACTTGGAGAAAAGATTGACTGTCTGGAGTAGTTTACTAGATGTGCAACTCTTTTCAGATAATAGGCACAATATCCAAAATTGACATTACCTCTGCTGTCAAACTCAAGACCAGAGACATTTTCTCACAATCACAATAGATAAATGCATCTCACCCAGCAGCACCACTTGCCTGACTGCCTGTTCTGCAGAACATTCTCTTGACCATTAGCCCTGGTCAAGAAACAAATGATAATGGCTTAAAAAGAATTAACCAGGTCTAGAGGGATGTTTCTAATGAGATCCTGCAAGGAACTGCTTGCAGCACATGGTTATTAAATATACTTCACACTTCTTAATTGCTGGTGTTGGAAAACCTAACAATGACAGGTAAGCTACACATATCAAAATAAAGCAGTTTTGCAAGATAAGCATATCTGAACAGTGCATGTCTTACTAATCTGGATATGCATTTGCACTTCTTGGAACAAAGTAAAATACACCCAATTGGCTGTGCAAAAGAATTATGAGGGCTACTGGCTTTGATTACAATCAGTCTTTTGACTCAGCAATTCTAGTCCATCCACACATACATTCATAAACCCCACAGATGTTGCATATTAGAAGATAGTAAATCATACACATAATGGTCTAAAAATAGATCAGCTGTTAAGCTCAGGGGTTCCATTTCTTCTCCGTGCTTTTGCTTTGTTTCCCTGAGACTGTCCTGTACAGGCTGGGTAAACCCAAGGGTGATGGGGAGACAGCTGAGCTGTCTGAACATCCCCCACTGTGGAACTTGCTGGTGGAGGGGATGACACTGACAGGAGAGCTGCAGGTCTCTGGCCTGAAGGGCAGGTTGCCAATGCCCCTATGGGGGATCAGGATCCCACTGCAATTGAGAAATCTAGGAAAGTTGTTCAGGAACGTCTAAAAACTTCTGACAAAATACCCTTACTATACCAAGATTTATAAGATGCATTTTGTCTATGGGACAACTTTTTTACCCTGAAACTTGGCTTCTGTAATTCAAGTTGCATGGTCTATGAAAAATATTCACCTCTAGCAACAGCAATTGCAGACAAATGTAACAGTCTTAAGAACTATGTCATATTTCAGCACTTACAGTAGCTCCTTGTCTCTCTACATAGGCTTGACATATTCCTGATTTGTAAAATGGTATCTAAAAATAACATAAAAAAAAGAAATTAAGTGTCTGGAATTAAAAGGTGTTTTAGCAAATCCTAAATTAAATTCTGGTACAACAGTGACTTTGCCTTCAAAACCACGTTACAGAATAGTTAAGCAAGCACTTTATCCTGTATTTTACAGGAGAAAACTAAAATTAGTTCAGATATTTGTCATAGTGTAATCTCATTTCTAGCTAAACATACACTAACAAGCAAACAAAAGTCTGTCCAAAGCAAAATTGCAGAACTCTGTTTCTCTCATTGAGAATTGGGTGGCATCCTACCAGCTGAGTTCATTCCATTCTACACAAACGTTCACAAAAGGCCATTTCGGTCAAAAGAGTAGAGGACTTTGGGTGTCCTCTACATCACTAATGTGCGGAAATAAAAGTTTGCTTTAAATGAAATATTTTTACTTATCCCTGATCCTCAAACAAAACACTTAGAGAAACATACACATATGCATAACAAATACAAATGACCCCTAGCCATAGTTTGGTTCAGGTTGATCAAGAAGCAACAGGTCTCACATCTTTGGGATAAGCTTGCACACTGGAAAGTCCTTGGCTCATGTACAAGGGAATGAAGATGTCTTGAAAAATATTTCAAGAGGTGTTTTCAAAACCCAGAAGTACAAGATAACCAGAACAAGATATCAGCACTAAATCAAAGACATCTGTCTTGCCTATACTACTGACTGAGAGCCAACTACTTCACCCTTTCAATAATCAAATCAGGAGGTGTCTCGTTTGAGCTCTCCCTGAATGTCAGCCTATACAACAGCTGGCCTGCATAGCAGGTGACTCTCCCCTTGAGGAGAGACCCCTCTCAAGATTAGAGATTCTGTACCTGAAACTAAGAGATCCTTCCTTACCCAAGGCCAGGAGATCTCTCATCTGTGATTTGCAGTAAGCAGCTGATCACATGCTGAATTAATACCATGAAGCATTACTAAGCCATGCAGCTACTCAAATACTATAAACATTGCATTGTTCACTCTGAACCTATGGGACTCCATACTCCTTGCACCTCTAGGCTCTGTATGAGACTAGACTGTATGCCATTCTAACTCAATTTTCCTTTTTCTGTTTCTTCCATATAGTAATTCTTAAGGCAAATCTTGCCATTAAACTGATTGGACCTTGCCAAGCCACTGTTAAAACTTTGCTAAATTCCATCAAACTCATCAAACTCTGCCAAATTATTATTTTACCTCAATAAAACATACTGCTGCTTCTCTTTTTTGAATGAGGTGCATTCTGCACATGTGTAGCAGTATGTATGTACAGATACTTATTTACAGAATGATACTGACCGTCATTACAACCGAAATTTGATTCAGTGTTCCAATAATAGGTGCAGAAAGGATCTCTTGATACAGGAATAATAACTGTCTATAAAAAAAGTGAGAAAAAAATTAAAAACTAGTTTTACCCATTTGATTTTCTCACCTTAAATTTCCTCACTTTCTGCAAAATGCTTTCCATTTTTAATTAGTTTTCAGTGGTCCAGTATAATAAATTGGATTAGTCCAAGTTACTTGCTCTAGAAGATGTGCAGTGGTCTAAGACAAAGACTACAGGCCTTTGCACAGGAAGAGAATTCTCCAAAAGTGGTCCTTTTGTCAGAATTTCTCCCTTCTACCCTTTTCTATTAAAGGGAATGACATAATGCTTGGTGAATGCTAAGAAGCATACATCTGTTTTCCAAATATTCTTTTCACTTAGTCTCAACCCACATGAAGCATTCAAGTTTTGCCGGTGAACATAGATTAATTTTAACCATTTATTAGTTTGAAGTATGTGGCCTTGTTAGTTTGAGCTGATGAAATTTAAAACATAATAGAATTTGTTTTTTCTCCCCAACAGCCAGCAAGTCCCCCATCCAAGGAAAAATACCCTCTTTTAAATACTTTTTTTACAGTTTGCCACTGATAAGAATTTTGCTGATTTTATTATAGTTAATTCTAGTACTGCTAAAAAAATATTTGAACAACAACCACAAACAGCTTCTGAAAATAATGGCCCACAAAATTCTTTACCTGCACATCTTTATCTGTGTACTCCTTGTCTCAGCTTCTGGTATCTGAGAATTCAGTGTTACTGTTGCAGCACAGAGTTTTTGCAGCTCTGGCAGATTGACAAAGAACAGAGACTGGTGCCTGGTCTTATTCATGGTATCTTGGTGATTGCCTCAAGGCCGAGCCTGGGTCTTAAAACTAAAAAGAAAAAAAAAAATTTATAAGGCAGATACTTGTTTACAGAGCTTTGTAAGTATATGCTATTAAATAAAGAAATAATTATCTTCTGATTAAGAATAGGTAGGAAATACAGCAACACAGCTCAGTATCCTTTTGTTATACCCAATACATTATACTTGAAAAAACGATCATCTACAAAAGCCAAAATATTCAGACTAAAGACAAGGACATAAGAATACTGAGTATGTGCATGTACATGTATGAACCTCTGTAATTTTTGGAATTTCCTAAAAAGCACCAAAAAGAACCAGAATTTCCAACTGAGAATGTGATCCTTTGATGTAGTACTAACAAATTTCAAGTCAGTGGGAATAATATGAAGTTATGGCTGTTACCTCTCTTGTTGGACACCTGTTGTGCGCTTCTATGTATTGCAGCACAGGCCGGGCTTAGTGTAATGCAATATTTATGACAAAAAGAATAATCTAATATTTCATTATTTTAATAAAATGACACCTTTTAAGCATAGCACCTTTCTCAATCAAAGTGTTTCAAAGAAAGACAGGAAGGTAGAAAGTCTGTTTGTTATGAAAAGTCAGGAACAAACACTGCACACCAGAAAAAGCTGTTTTAATAGCTCTTCCCACTCTAAACCATTAAACACCTTTGGAAAAAGGTCTCACCGGCACAGTGAAGACAGAAATAAATATTTTGATTCCAAATTTTATGAAGTCACCAGGTATTCACCTGAAAAGCAATTTTGTAAAGCACGATAAAAAAATTATGAGCTGAAAATACATTTTGAGTAACAATGTCAAGAATAACTTTGCTGTTCTGATTTTGCTTTGCTTTGCTTACAGTGTAATGCATTAAACAGATCAGCCTCAGCCATATCCTAGAAAAATTACACAGTCAATGTTTTATAACTGTAATTTAAAAGAAAATAACATGTTTTCTCGTTTCTTACCCTTAAAGAAAAACACATTTCAAGGTTTGTTTTCCAGCAAGCATGAAAAGTAGACTTTTTTTTTAAGATGCCAGCCAAGACTATCACTTCATCAGAAAATTCTGAAAGCTACAGCTCAAGGGAAAGGACCATTTTAAACAAATAAGAAAAAAAAAATATTGTCCTTTTGCAAACCCGGAAAAGAAAGCCTGAATATTCTTCTTTCATAATGTGTATGGGGGATTTTTGTGGCAGAGATGTTGTAAAACACATGCTGCAACATTCCAGTGCCCCACTTGCTGTTCGAGGCCAACTCCCCCCGTGGGAACCACTCGCTGTGTTACGTGTAAGTTGAATCTTCCCAGTCATCTTAAAAGCTAATGGGACAGAGTGCTTGCAAAAGGCTTCTTTCTTCAGGGCAGAGGATAAAGAGAGAAGTACCAGTTAACACAGAACTACCTGTTAAGAAAGAACTACCAGTTAGAAATCATAGAAAATAAACCCAACTGCCATCTGTGCAAGTAAGAGAACCTTATGTGTGTGGGAGAAATTACACCTTTAGATGTCAATAATCACAGCACATGAACTAGAAACCATCACTGGATTCCTGCTGAGCTGAACAGAACATCAGAGAATGGCCATTCCTGGTTTTTTTTTCAGTCAGAACAGCCAGGCAAAATGCAGAGCTTGGCAGCAACGTTTGCAATTTTCAGCAACAACCAGGAGGATGGGACGAAGAGCCTCCTCCTTAAAGCTGAGAACACCAGCAATGCCAGGGACACAGACACTCTTATGTCAGACTGACAGTAAAGGAGCAGAGGCAGGTGGTGGTGGCACTGTCAGAGAAGTGAGAGAGGGTGCAGAACAGCTACCTAAGCGCTAGCTTTAAGCACAGGCGACAGGCCACGCTGGGTAAAGTTTAATGCCACAAGAGGCCCCAAACCAAACCCGACCCATGGGTTTGGTTAATCACGCCATGGGGCTCTTGCTGCTGAGGCACCCAAGTCGTGTATAGACATGACATGGGGATGGGGACGCCCTCATGAGACCGACGTACAAACCCCTGAAACACACCTGAGCCCAGAGCTAAGGAAATCGTGTTTTACCTCAGCGAAACCTGAGGGGGCAGAGGGCGCTGGGCGGCGGGCAGAGCCGGGCCGGGGGGCGGGCAGGGCGCTGCCCGAGCCCTCGGCGGTGCCACAGGCCGGGCTGGCCCGCAGGCCCGCGGATTGCTGCCCCGGGCAGGGCGGGAGGGCCCGGCACACCCGCGGGTGGGCAGGAGCTGTGCGGGGGCTGTGCGGGACCGCCGGGGCTCCTGGAGCCGCCTCTGCCGGGGCCGCCTCAGGGCGCTGCGCGGGAGGCGCGGGGGCCCCGCGGCGGGGCGGGCGGCGCTGGGGGGGTGCGGGCACGGCAGTGGGGGGCTCGCTCCCCGCCCGGGAGCCCCGGGAAGGCGGGAAGCGGGACGGCAGGGGCGGCTGCCGCGTGTGCCGCCATCGTGCCGCAGGGGCATGAGCCGGGCACGGGCAGCGCCCCGCACCACCCCCCGGCCCTCCTGCCGCGGCACGGCGGGCACGCAGGCCGGGTGTCACTCTTCCCCGCGAGGGCGGTGAGGCACTGCTGGAGCGGGCTGCGGGTGCGCCCGCATGCACGGGGTGTTAGGGCTTTGCGGCACCTCAGCGGGTCACCGGGCCCGACCCCGCTGACAGGGCAGGGCCTCCCGGAGCGCGTCCGGGGGGTTTGGGACGCCTGCGGAAAGGGACACTCCACGACCTCCCCGGGTAGCTGGGCAGCCCGGCGCAGAGCCCAGGCATGAGGGAGCTTCGGCTGCCGCTCAGGTCCCCCCCACCCCGGCCCGTGTCGGGGTTCACCCCGCGGGCGGCACCGCCCGCACCGAGCCCTGCCCGCACCGGTCACGTGGAGGGGCGGGGCTGGAGGGCGCCTCTCCGGAGTGGCGTCTGGCTCCGCCAATGAGCGCGCGGCGCGGCGGGAGGGGCGGGGCGGGGCGGGGCGGGCCCGGCCCTGATAGGCCGGCGGAGCGAGGCTCGCGCTGGTGTGTGCGGGCAGAGCTGCCGCTGCGGGCCTGCGGTGCGGGACGCGGACAGGGACAGCAGAGCGCAGCACAGGGACACGGACATGGTGGGCTCCAGCGAGGCCGGCGGCGAGTCGTGGCGGGGCCGCTACTACCGCCTGGAGGAGGTGCAGAAGCACAACAACAGCCAGAGCACCTGGATCATCCTGCACCACCGCGTCTACGATGTCACCAAGTTCCTGGACGAGGTGGGTGCCCGCGCCGTGCCCCCGGCCCGCTCCGGGCCCGCTCGGGCGCGGTCCGCTCTCCGCGTTAAAGCTGTCGGCCTTCGGATCTCAAGGTGAACTTGCAGGAAATGAGGGCGAGGAGGAAAAAAACTGGAGCCGTGGTTAAGGGCTGAGACAGCGTGTGTGTGTCTGTGTGTGTTGGATACCAAGAGGGGGGCAGTATCCGTGTGCTTCTTGCTCTAGAGTGCCAGCTGAGAGCAGAGTTTAAAGTGGAGGCTCAGCTGGCACCCAGAGCCAGCTTGTCTTGTGTATTGTCTAGTGAACTAAAAGGTCAGCGACTCCTCTCCTCACACCGTTGCAGTGTGTTGTACTATGAAACAGGAAGGGGACTTCACAAAGTGGAAGGAAAGTATCACAACATCCGGAATATCACAGATTAGGAGTTACTGTAGTAGTCACAGAATCACAAAGTGGTTTGTATTGGAAGAGACCTTAAGGCTCTTCTCATTCCAACCCACTTAACATGGGTAGGGACACCATCCACTGAACCGGGTTGCTTCCAGACCCATCCAGCCTGGCCTTGGACACCTCCAAGGATGGGGCATCCACAACTTCTTTGGGCAGCTTGTGCCAGTGCCTCACTACTGTCATTGTAAAGAAAAAATTCTTACATCGAGTTCTCAGTAAAGCCACTTGGTCACAGTGGCTTGCATACATATCTGCTAAATAAGTACACCATGGGTGACCTTAGTACTGTCTTTTTGGCAAAACTCGGCAGACCTGGCATTACATACAGGCTGCCAGGTTCAGAAAATTAACTCCTGCAGTGACTGCTCCAGGCTCTGTGCTCTCACTGCCACTCTAATGCGCTCAGTGCAAGCTGGAAGAGGAGTGCTGCAAAGCTGCACAAGTTCAAACTCTAGAGTACTAGAGTCAGGTTGCACTCCTTTGGTTGTGTTTTGTTGGGGTTTTCTCTCCCCCTGTTAGCAGTTAGAGTTTTCAATCTCTTACAGACAGTGAGCAGTTGGTGTAGTCATTGGTAGTCATTGTTAATAAAGAAGTATTTTAGTTATTTGACTAAAACATTCTTCTGTGGAGATGCAGAAATACATCATACAGAGAATTTTTTTCTTTATTAAATGAAGCTGGGATTTAGATATCTAGTGTTTTCTTCCTTGCTCCCATTAATTCCCAATCTGCAAAGAGAGAATTACAGAATCAATTAGGTTAGAAAAGACTTCTGAGATTATTGAGTCCAACCTGTGACTGTACACCACTATGTCAACTGGACCATGGCACTAAGTGCAACATCCAGTCTTTCCTTAAAACACCTGCACCACCTCTCTGGGCAGTCCATTCCAATGTGTAATGACCCTTTTTGTGAGGAAATTCTTCCTAAAGACCTAGCATCCAATTGAGAAGTGTATGGTAGACTTATATTAACTTTGAAAATACAGTTCAGATTGGTAGAGACATGACAGATTTCAAGCCTCAGTAGTTTTGTAGCCCTGTCTTTATTTTTGTACTTGTAAACACTTACAATTTAAAGTAGAAATTGAGCATTTTGCAAAGAAAGAGTTGACAAGCAATTTTTCAAAGGCAGTGTTGACACAGGTAGTATTTCATTCTTAGGCTCTATGTCAGTGGAAATTGTTTGGCTTTTCAGCAAGGCGGATTGTGAAACTGATCTACTGACTCTTCCTTGATTATTTTTCATCTAGTTCTGCCCTGGTCTTCTTCATGCTTTAGTTATGGAAATCTCTGGTTATGCAGACAGGGCCAATTTGATCATAGAAGTCTGTGAAACAAGTAGCTGTTCTTGGAAACTTGATCAGTTTTGATTGATATATAACTGTATTGTATATTGTCCATATTTGGCAGGGGGAAACAAAAATTCCACACCTCAGAAAAACTCCAAACCTAACACAACAGAAGAAAAAAAACACTTGACAAAAAAAAAAATCCAGGATCTAATGAGCTTTTTAGTTTAAGTAGTTGCACAGCCTCTTTTTTCAGTACATGTGGTGAAATTGGTAAATGTTAAGCAGGTGCTACCTTGTGTAAATTTTTCAAGAAAATCTTAATTTCAGCCTTCAGGACAACATTGATAATTCAGCAGCATATCACAGGAATTCAGTTTCTAAGATTTGGGATTTTTGGACAACTGGGGACAGTCTAAAGTTGCTCTGGTACACAGAGGTCGAACTTCAGCCTCACACTAAACAGCTTGCAGTAGAATATGGCTGGTTTTCGAGCTGAAATTTTGGAGTCATTCTGAGATAAGAAATTAATGAGATTGTTGAAAATACTTACCTGAAGTATCTAAGTCAAGCTGCACTCCTAGAGAAAGCTCTTGGATATTTTAATGTTCATGATATTGGTGATTTTTGTAATATGGAACCCTTTGATTAACATATTTTGTAGGGCACTTTTTTAAAAACTTTTTTAATGCTTTTGATAATTGGTTAACTTATTAAGTGTTATGCTAATTCTTTTGACACTGTCAGACACCCTGAGGCATTTACATGTGACAGCTGAGGAGAAATTTGAGCTAGCCTCTTGCTGGTTCATTCCAGACTACAGTAAACCCTTCTCCAAGTGGGGATTATGTTAGCTGTTTCAACAGCATTATTGGTTAAACTCAGGTTTATTTATTTCTTGCAGCTTCTTTCAGGAGTAGAGAAGCTTAACATATTTAACAATTAAATGTGGGCCACTAAAATTTAAGTCCAGTACTACTAAAAATGATGCACTGCTAAAGCATCATCTCACTCATTCATGCTCTTCCCAAGTAGTAAATAAGTAAAAGTATCGGTATACTGGGGAGCAAAGAAATGGGAACAGAAGCTCACCTCACCAGTCCCACTTCTGAAATCAATAAGCAATCTTTTCAGCTACTGCATTAACCTATGGAAATATTTTCTTATTATTAATGAAGTTAAAACTTTACTGTGCTTCAGTCCTGAAGACACCTTGAGTGTTTTCATGCTTAACAAGTGAATGTGTGCTGCTGCCTTTCACTGTATTACAGTACTTAATGGGTGTATTTCCTCTGTCAAGCGGTCGTCTTCACAGAGCTTGTAGGTATTTGGGAACCATAAGCCTTTGTGAACACTTGATTGAAGTTAGATAGTAAGTAGACTGGGGGTGGTGATGTGTGTGTGTGTGTTAGGAGTGGTAAGGCTAAGTGGGAGTGGAGGCATCACATGGTGTGACCCATGCTAGCTTGGCAAGCCTTAAAAAAGATGATTTGAAATACAAATAAAGTGCTGAAGGACAAAACAGTTGGGTACTTTGACACCTTGTCCTCGCAATTGCTGAGATGAAGATTCCAGCAACTGCTTTTATTTTTATTTATTTTTTTTTTAAATGGCAGATACTGGGGAAACTTGATAACTTGAATATTCATCTTGGAATTTACTTTGATTATCGAAGTGTAGGAGAGGAAGTTAAGAGACCTCAGCTTTTGGAGGGCAGTATTTAAAAGGTCTTGGCATGAAAAACTATTCTTGAAACCAGAAACTTGTATGTTATGTCTGTCATTCAAAGGCTATTGGACCTGTATTGTAGAAAATTTGGGAAACTGTAATGATAAGGGGGGAGAGAGAGAGAGAAATAGAACCCAAGAGAAACAAATGATGCACAATACAGTTGTTCACCACCCACTGATCCATTCCCAGCCTGTTCCTGAGCACTGATTGGTGACTCACCACCATCCCCATCCACTTTATGGCTGGAGCATAACATTCTGTGGTATGGAATATCCCTTTGGCCAGTTTGGGTCAGCTGTCCTGGCTGTGCTCCCTCTCAGCTCCTTGTGTGCCTGCTCACTAGCAGGGCATGGAACACTGAAAAGTCCTTCACTTGGGTAAGCACCACTTAGCAGCAACTGCAGCATGGTTGTGTTACCAACATTATCCTTGTACTGAATCCAAAGCACAGCACTATACCAGCCTTTAAGAAGAAAATGGAACTCTATCCAATATGGAACCAGAACAGGCACCCAGCTACTGGGTATTTCTTTTTCACTTCATCTAAAACCCTAATGATGGTTTTCAAAAATATACCCTCAGAGAGAGATCTTCTCTCCTAGGCTCCTAACATTTTACATGAGCTGACAATTTCTGTCCTGTAACTTAAATAGGTGATGGAAATAATTTGGAGCACTCTTCTCAGACTGCATGAATGAGCCCTTGAAACAAACAGGCATTTGTCTGTCTGTCTTGCATAATAAAACTGAGGTTCTCTTCGTGTTTCTGTCTCTGTCATTGTCCCCTTTCTGGTTCTCGTCCCTGTAGTGCAGAAAATGAAATGTGAATTTGTGATTACCACTGATGGAGACCTTTGCTAATCTCCCCAAAAGTTAAATGGAACCCTAGATTTTATTACCCCAGTATGGAAAGGGAGAAGGGCAGGAACTGCAAATTAAAGTAGTTATGCTTTAACAGTCTTGAACTATGACACTAAGAAATTTGCATGACTCTAGTGAGGGGGAGAAGCAGTGGCATTCAGGATGAAGTAACTCAGACTTTTGACCCAGGTGAGAGCAGCAAGGTTAACTGCTTACTTGCTGTATCTAAAACTTGCTAATGTGCTGCTGTTAGGAATTAGTCTGTGCTATGTACTAGTGATGGATTTGTACAGACATATGTTATGCATGTCATTTAGATTATATATGTTAGTTAGTATATTGGGAATGTCCTAGGAATAAGCTAGGATATCTTAATTTATAATTAAAAGCTTTTTATTTCTCTTGCACCCCAATTTTACCTGCAAGAACTCTTCAGTTATTTTTATCACCAGGATTTTGGTTTAGGAGTTGCTATCTGTATAGTCTTGTGGGCCTATCCAGTTCCAGAATCTATCCAGCAGATCTTCATTAAAGTAGCAGTTCTGGTAGCAAGCTTTGTTTACCAGGCAGATGCATGAACAAAGGCCTTGTATAAACAAACTTTGGGAAACTCATCCAACCATGGAAAATGCTCAGCTTGTGATAGAAAAGTCAGTTCCTGCCCTTTGTTGAGATATTACAGTTGCTCTTTTTTATTAGGGTAGGATGAAATCTTTCATTAATTGCTTGCATTATGTGCGAGTCGTTTGCAGAGGGTTTGTGAGTTTGCATTATTAAGCAGAAGTGCCATCTAAAAGCAAAGTGTTTAGTTTCTAAGTACTGCTGTCTATGTCTAGTAGGTTACTGGTAACATCATCTGGGAGATGGCTTAAGTTTGGAACTCTGTGTGTGATTCTCTCTACTTAGCTTTGCTTATGTCACAAAAAAATATACCGATTTTCCAGCTGTGGTGACAGAGGTCTGGGTGAATTTGTCCCCTTCAGCTGGTACATGATAGACACCCAAAGGGTTGATAGAGAGGGTTGATTGCAGTCACTGTGTTGACTAATACTCTGTAGACAGAGGAATCAGTTACTAGTTAGACCAAAAACTAGTTCTGCAGAGAAAAGCTGAAGTGCCTCAGTGATGCTGCCCAAAGCTATGTGATTGCTTTGTAGTGGCGCAAGGGAGGGATTTGGGAACACAAGTTAGTACATGATCATTCTGTAGCTAGCAACCTGCATGTAGCTTGTTAAAGTACTCTGTGAAATAATTTTAATGTAGATGCACTTATATTGGTAGGTATCTACTTGTTTGGTTGGCTGGTGAATTTTTTTGGGAGGCAACTAGTATAAACCATGTGATCTTGTTGACTTGCTGGAGTAAATAGTACTTTATGTGCTTGTATGAGTAAGGTTTGGTGCATGAATATAAGTTTACATGCTACTGGTGCTTTATGGGTAGTTTAACTTTGATGCCTTTTGCTGTTAGTTGATACCTTACTTGCTAAGCATGTTTTCCAAGGAGTTGTGCCATCTTTTCTGCTAAAGTTGCTACATATATTTTTCTGGGTTTGGGACCACAATTCTATAGCATGGTATTAAAAAACTAACCTAAACAAACCCCCAAACCCATGTTGCTGAAGGAATTCTTTGAAGACTTGTGGCAATACCTGGGAGAGCCTGTTAGACCCAAGTTCGACTGCTTAAGTGCCAGTTCAAGGCACTGAACTTGAGTGATCCCTCAACTTATGTCCAGTCCTTTTACTGAATGCTTATCAGAGTGGATTCAAGGGCAGGATTTTGGTGAGCCTGCCATATTTGCACATCTGCTTGCATAATCTTTACTCTACATGCACTCTTTTAACCTTTTTTTGGCTCAGTTGCTGTGTCTAATCTCTCAATCAATTGCTTAATCTTGCTTTTGCTTAGTCATGGTAGGAGTTCCTTGCCCTAATGGCTGTGGTACCTTGGCTCTTTAAAAAGTGTTGTGTTGGGATTTTGTTGGGTTTTTTGTAAGTGGGGGTGGGGGCGTTTCTCAACTTTCTTAGTCTAGTAAAATAAATGTCTGCCTTTAACACAAAGATTCAAGTTTTAGAGTTCTGGTACTGCTGGAAATTGGTAATAGTAGTATTTTCTTCATCTGTAAAAACAAATCTTATTTTTATTGGAAGAGAAGGTTTGATAGGAGATTAATATGGTTAATTTGAAGTAAATGCTAACCTGAATGGCCTTGACTAGCAGGAATGTTTATGCCATTTATTTTAATCTACTGGCTAAGCATAGCCTTTCTGGTCAGCTGTGCTCCAGACAAGATGACCCTAAATAGTAGTTTTGCCTAATTTTAATCATTTGAGATCCTCTAGTCAGAAGCATTAAAAACTGAGATGAGTTTCCAAAGCCTTTTATTTCCTCTGATCCTGGTAAAGTGCTAATATCTATTCTGCGGTTGCCCTAATTTAAGGCAGTACTAGTAAGTGCTTTCAACTTGCTTACCTAATCATTCCCAATACTTACGTAGTAGTTTCCTACTTGAAAGCTGAGTGGTGAATTTGTGTCATGTTACTTATCTGTTATATGAATGAATGATTTGAAGCTGAGGAAATTCACTGAACCAGAGCATATGATATATCTTGCAGCATATACAGGCAGAGTTATTTGATGGATTGAAATGTGGAACTTTGTAACATCCCAAAAGTGCATCCTGGGGAAGGATAAAAATTAAAGTAGAACAGGGATTTAGGTTCAGGGAATGGTGATGAGTTGAAGTATTAGAAGATTCTGGGAGATGAATTCTCTGTGTCTCAAGGGTCTTATCAGCAATGTGGGTTTGGTATTCCACAGTCATTGCTATTCTAGTGTCTCGTGTGGTTTCAGGTGTGCTTAAACAGTTCTGAAGTAGCTGCCTTACTGAATATTCATACAATAATTTCTTTTGGAAAGGATCCTTGAAAGTTGTCTGGCCCAACCCCCAGCATAAACCAGAATTAACTTGAAGCTCAGGCTCCTTAGCATCTTGTGTGACAGCTTCAAAGGATGGAGATTCTGTGTGCTACCTTGCTAACTTGTTTTGCCAATGCTTGGTTGTGCTTTTTGGGAACAGTTTGGTTTTGTTTTGGTTTTGGGTTTTGTTGTTTTTTTTTTTGTTTTGTTTTGTTACATCTTCCTGGAATGTATTTTCTGCAGCTTATATCTTTTAGCTTTTATCCTTTTGTTGTATAAAGCACTGCTTGGATAAAACCGCACATTTCCTGCAGAAGTGAGAACACAGAATACAACTTCAGATAACAGTTGGCTATTCAAATACAGATGGATCTCCACACAACAGTGTAAATGCTTTATTTGCAAGGGGTAATGCCTCTTACTACTGTGTTGCCGATGAGAGAGTCTTAGGTTCCTTGATTTTGGCTTCAGAGAGTAAATAAAGCTCTCTAGTTATTCAGAAAGTCTTACATTTGGTCTAGGAAGTCTAGCAGCTGATTTTGCCTTTTTTTAATTTTAGAAATGTAAAAATGAAGAATTTCCATTTTTAGTATGTGAAATGTATTTTAATAACAAATTCAAACTCATTAAAAATTGCAGCACCCAGGAGGTGAAGAGGTCCTCAGGGAGCAAGCTGGTGGAGATGCAACTGAGAACTTTGAAGATGTTGGCCATTCCACAGATGCAAGGACATTGTCAGAATCCTTTATTATTGGGGAACTTCATCCGGTGAGTGTGTGAGAGTGTTATTATATTTTGTGTACTGTAATGTTTTTGCATCTAGTTATTTATCTGGTAAATTACCAAAATCAAGAAGAACCGTTAGTTTGCTTGGATGCTGGTCCTGCAACTGTTTGCAGTTGGACCCGGGCTGGAGATAGGTTCCCCCAATGTGAAGGGATTTGATTAATGTAGCATTAAGGATGGTCACATCTTTTGCTGATTTAAATTGTGTTACAGCCTAGTTCTTGGATAAACTGAATATGGAATTGTGCCATTTCTGGTGTACCTGTCAACTTTGTCATGAAACTCTGTAACACCTGAGGGTGATGTGTCAGAATGTTTAGACCTTTTCTTGTCGGTATGCAGAGTGACTATTTGTTTGGATGGGTTTTTTTAAAGCTGTGTTTGAAGTTGGTTTGTGAATTTTCAGATGCTATTGCCAGTAAAAATAAATGTTTGTTCATGTAGAAAAATTGTGTATTTCATTAAAATGTTACTTTCATCATTGTAAATACGTGTCTACCAGGCTAAAATCTGAATCTAAAAGTATAGTCCTCTTCATATGTATGTTTAGAAAATGGCTATTTTAAGCATTGTACTTCTGATTTGATGGTCTGTCTTTCTGCTCTCTGGCTCACCCCATTTTAAGCTGTATCAGAGTTCCCTGCTTGTGGTTGTCAGGTTGTTTATGATCAGTTCCCACCAGATCATCTGTCACTTCTTCTTTTTTATACCATGCATACCATTTCCTGTGCTTTTAACAAGCACCTTTCTGCTGTCTCAGGTTTTGAAGGATTTATTTCTAGTTGCATTGCTGCTGCCTTGGCTTCCTTCTGCAAGGGCATAGTTGAATTCTCCTGCATCTTAATTGTTGAAAACCACTGGCTAGAGATTTAAGCTGCTAGTATGCCTGTCTGCTCTGCTTTACTGCCCGTTCCTGCTTCTTTCTTTTCCTCTTCTGGTTTGTGTATGTTTTGTCTTGCATTCCAGGTAAATATCACTGTCTTCAGGTCTATTTCACAGTAAGATCCCTGATCTTGTTTCAGTCTCAGATCCTCACTGGATAAGTGTTACTAGTGTAGCTTCTCCTAATGAGAAATAACTCAGCTCTGATGCACGTTTTGGTTCTTGCAGGCTTGCCATATAGTTCAGATGGCAGTCAATGCCAGTAGCGTTGTTCTTAACTTGGATATCAGTTCAGTTCTTCCTTGTTTGGCAAGTGCCTGTTTTCATTTGATATGAAACAAACAGCTTGCTATTTTGATGTGCAAATACAGCACTGACAAGATTATGTACTGTTGGTCTCTTTTTTGTAATAAGTGTGACTATGCCAAGTAAAACTTCATGAGTTTGTGGAAGATCCATAGAATTTGGAACCTTTGGTCCAGTGGACATTGGACCAAAACTAGTTAGTTGTCTTTGCCCGATACCAGTAGACTAGGTAGAAGTAAACTACTATGATTGCAGTCAGTGTATAAGCTAAGGTTATGTGTACTCTCTAGAGAGAAGGAAGGGCAAAAACATGGACACAAAACCCAATGAAATTTGTTGGAGGCTCGGGTTTTACTTCTTTATTGCATACTGAAAGTATTATTTAAGGAAGTGATCTTGTTTATGGTAGCTTGAAATTATACACTTGACATCTGCTCTCTTGCAAGGCTGTTTTTACCTAGGGAAAAGTACTTACATATTATCAGAATAAATTGCAAACTGAATTTATTGGTAAATGGTGTGGGTTTGAGAGTTTTTTAATGCTTTCGGATTTTGTCTAAATGTTTCTTTCTTGTTTTCTCCACAGGATGATAGACCGAAGCTTCAGAAACCAACAGTAAGTGTGTTTCTTGAAAAGCCACATTGTTTCTTGTAGGCATTAGGGACAGTGTCTGTGTATAAATGGTGTACTCCCAGAAATAAAAATAGTTAGCTTGGTTAAAGTGTGGTGTTTCAGGTTATAGATCTCTTAAACCTGTTAATACAGCTTCAAATTATTCTTCCTCTTAAATGTTATTTTCTTTAATTTGTGTGGCTTCAAACCAGGAGGTTACAAGTGTGATTGCATTATACTGTAGCAAAAAGGTGACTCTAGAACTGCTGCTGCTGTGTCTATAGAGGATGTTTGCTCAGGACTGGCTTACCAGTACAGCAGTTTACTTAGGAAATAATTAAAGATTATTTTAGAATGAAGCTTGGTAAGAATAGGATCTTACTTTTGCTGTTTGTTTCTTAAAAGTAATCACTTTTGTAATATCTACCAGTAATATATATCAGTTAAAGGACAGTAAATTTATAGATATATATACTCTCTGAACTGATCACTGTAGCAGTTATTAATTTTATTATTAAGGACTGGAACTAGTATACTAATAAAAATAAGAAACAGAGTAGTTACTGGAATTCTGAGCTTGTTCCCACCAAGAATACCATCTGATATTTGTATTTCTTTTGAAATTCAGGGCAGTTTCCTCTTAAGCTGTAAGAGGAGAAATGATAAATGCAACTGAGAAGCAGACTGCCCAGTGCTAGTTGTAGATAACCCTTTGAGTAAGCTCGCCAAACAAGAACTTAGAGTATTAATTTGGCCAGTGCATAGTCTGTTGGGAGTTAAGATGTATCCAAATAACTACCTAAGCTACACTTGCTTTCCCTCATTCCAGAAGGAAGTTGGGGTGCTTACCTTCAGCAGGATGTGTGACTTTTGCATTGCACTCTGGGTGGATAATGTGACAGGTTAGGTGGGTTCTGTGCCCTAGCTCTCTAGGAACTGTCAGAAAGCTTTGGGATTTCAAATGTCCTGCTTGCCCTTGCACTTGGATCTTTAAAATGCACTTGGGGTCACGTGCAATTAGAATTATTCAAATTAATAACTCTACATATAGATTGTGCAGACCTACCCAACTGGGATTTGATCTTGTAGTGCTGTTTTCTCTATGGAAACTGCACAAGAAGGCCAGATTAATATCAGAAACAGCTATAATAATTTGACGGATTCTTACACAATCTGAAACATCACACCAAAAAACCCCCTGAGTTTAATAAGCCTCGTAGATATAAATTAGTAGCTTTCTTTATGTAGTTTCAATATAAAAAATATTTGTGGATTAATTTAGTCTTTTCAATTAGCTTTTAGTCAGGTAATGAATTTTTGTCTTTTAGTCACCAGAACTTTTCAAATGTAACCCGAGTTTGAAGTTAGCTTCATGGAAAACTTGCAGCCAAATTCTTCTTGATGATACTGGTTTAGGAACCTGAGGCAATGTTCAGTATAGAACCTGCTGCTGGCTAGCTTCTAATACAGGAGAACTGTTACAGGAATTATGAGAAGATGCTTTCCAAGTGTGTGCACTGAGTTGTTTCTAAATTAGTCCCACCTAATGAGTTTTTTGAAATTGAGATGGAGAGGTCTGTCTGCCTGGTGTAAATACCTTTTTATGCTTTGCTTTCCAGGAAACTCTTATTACCACTGTTCAGTCTACTTCCAGGTACAGTATGACACCATATGTCAATCTTAAAGTTCCTCATGACTGTGTTTCTAAAGCTTAGAAAGGTGAATAGCTTTTAACTGCTGATGTCAGAGGAGGGTGCATGGAAACATCTGTTTTGTGGAAAGTCCAAGTTGGCATCTATGTACCACTTTGCAAGTATGTCAGCTTACTAGGTAGATATTTTTCTCATATTGACATGTGTCAATATCTACCAAATGGTTTTGTTTTGCACAAGCTTTTATTTCTGGAGTCTACCACATGAATGGAAGATGCTTAGTGCCATTGCCAACTGTTTTACTGACATGGATGCCTCACTTTTATAATTTGCTACCCCTGTTGCCTCTCAGGGAAATAAGAGGATTCTGTGTATAACAGAAAAATCTGTCAGAATTGAGAGGTGGTTGGAAAATACTTTGGAACACCACTGAATCAAACTTTGTATAGCTATACCATGCTGACAGTTGCTTACTGCTGAAACCTCAGAGGACTGTTCCATGCCCCTCTGGGTGGGGAGCTTGGGTGCTTTTTTAAGTGTCATGTGATGCTGTTACTTAAATGGCTTTTGAATGAATGATATTCTGGGCAGCAGGCCATGACTTTAAACATGTCTAGCGTTTTACTCTTCTCTAGTAAGCAAACTTCTTGTAAGCTCTGGTAAAAAGCCTTAACTGTGCAAACTTTTTTACTCGTCTAGAGTATTACTGGCAAGCTGAGGTGTTCTCTTGCCCTGAATTTTAAGTATTTGTTGGAGTGGGGAGGAAGGACTTCTTTAAGTGATTACTTCTTTTTTTCTTTTTTAACTTGCTGGTTGTCACTTCCTAAACTGCTGTTTCGAAAACTTCCTTCTAGTTCGTGGTCCAACTGGGTGATCCCAGCAATAGTAGCAATTATTGTGGCCCTGATGTATCGTTCCTACATGTCAGAGGAAGCGCCTTAATGAGAACCAACACAAGAAGAGAATGCATTCTCTGGGAGCGAATATAAGCAATCCTAGCGCAATATGTTTCTGGACAAAAGCCTCATGTCTGAAGAAAAATTCAGCTTTTTCAGAAAACTGAAAAATTCTTTTCTGCTGTGCACTTTTCTTAATGTTGCCTTCTTATCTGCTGCTCTGAAGTGATAAAAAGGCAGCATTTCTCTTTTTGTATAACAATTTTATTCTCTAATGAATTATTTGATAACTGTATTGGTATCTGTGTTAGAATATTGTTTTGTATGTAAAACTGATTCTGGTTATTTCTCTTCAATCTGTAATGGGGTCCATAGGACTCTTTACATACACATTTTACAGCTTTAAATGACTACCAAAACTGTGTACATGTATTTTTCTATGTACACAACTTAACTTAAAGAATCATGTTGTCTTCTTAAATGTAGTACTTTTGAATGAAATGCAAATTAAATGTAATTAATAAAACTAAGTGGAGTAGTGGTTATGGGTGCCCCACTAGTCAGGCTATAATTTGTTTTCCATTTCTTTTGATATCTGCTTTTATAGTTGTAGCTACTCCTACTAGCAAACTGTTGTGTTTGTATCCCATTGAAAAGTTTAGGTGAAATACGAAACTCAGTATTTGGCCCAATGATGTCTGTCTCACTTTTGTGAAAAATACGTATTTTTTTCAAAAAAGGCAGAAAAAAGTAACTGCTACTAAATAGTACTGTTCCTGCCAAACACTCAGGTGACCGTAAAATTTGTTCTGGGACTTCTAGTTTTTGATAAAATCTTTTAACTTTGTCATGTATGTTGTGAGGGGAGAATATGATCCATGGAATCTGTTTTTGAGTCTTCTGTGATGTGCCCCTTGGTGCTTTACTACAAAGAGATGACCATTTTCACTGCTAAATGCAAGAGAACTGAAAGTTTGCATTTTGGGCTGAACATTTTTAGTCATGTGTAAATGATCATGAATAAAAGTTTAATTACTTACACCTGCTGGCTTGAACACGTTCATTTCAAACTTTTTGAAGGCCTTGAAAGGGATGTCATATTGGGACACTTTTCAAAAGCACCTGATGGCATGCCCTGGAAGTCAGTATATGTTCCTTATGCAGGGAAGTCACACGTAAGAAGTGAAAAAGTGTATCATGGAGCGTTTTCATCAGCATGACCTCAGCACCAACTAGTGACTTAGTGGTCTGGCCTGGCAAGCTCTGCCTCCCTGACATTCATGAGGACTTGAAACACTTGAGGGCTGCCACTTGCAGTGTCAGGGAAGATACATGCATTTAAGAGTCAAGCCAAACCAAGCTGAAAGGCACTACACTGTACACATGAGCTTTAGAAAATAGAGAAATAACTGGGGGAGGCAAAGTGCTATGATTCAGGGGATTGTCTTGTGCATGTTTAGGAATATGTTAATACAGGAATCTGACAAGAATTTCCTATTGAGGGTTTCCTTTCATGAGAATTCCTTTACTGTTGTAGAAAAAAAAGCTTATGAAATAGCTTCAACTGTGAAAGCATTAAGTATCTCTTACACTGGTGTAAGTGTACTGTCAGATTTGGTTTACAGATACAGATGTGAACTTACACTAGATCACACCAACTTCTTTACTTTGCAAATTTTAACCTGTAGTATAAATAGCAGTGTTTGGGTTCATGTCTAGCACTAACTTACTTTGCTCTGGTTTTGCCTCAGCTTTTCCTCTGAACGGGATGAAAAAGAGATTAAAAATTCAGGCCATATTGATGTTTTCATAGGTAACCTTTAAAAATCATGTAGTAACTCCAGAAGTATTTAGAATCACAAATCAAGTATTGAGTACTAAATTCACTGTGTTTTTAAAAAATCATTGAAGTCCATATTTCTAGGTGAGGCAAAAAAAAAAAAAAAAAAAAGGGCAACTTTAGAAATCTTAGCTTCACCCTGACAAGAATTTCAGACTGGGATAAGTATGTCCACATCAGCAGACAGGGTATTGCAATCAAATAAGGCAAAACACTTGCTGTGAAAGGCCTTTTTTCCATGCTGTGTATGTTTTTTGAGTTTTAATATGGTATAGCACTGTTTGGGTCCCATATACTGGATGTTCTTTTATGCAATCCCCTGGAGCAATGATGCAAGCTCAATCCCATCTAAAGGTAGTCAAGCTGGTATGTGCAGGGAATTTCCACAACGTGAACCAAAAACCTTGTGAGGGGAGATAAGTAGGTAATGTTTCAAAAACTGATAAAAGTTAAAATGCTAATTAAGATGTGCACAGCTTGTTCTGTGTAGTAAATCTGTTCATATTCCCCTCTACCTGTGTGGATATAAGTTGTTCCACAGAGATATACATTCCTTTCCTGTTTTTAAATGTAAACTGATTTTGTAAACTGATACAGATGTAAACTAAAAAATATGATAAAACTTATTTTCCATCTTAAATACTCTAAGGTTAGAGTAGCTTTCCTTAGGGTTGTCATAGGAGTTTTTATGTGATTTTAGCTTTTGACTATAAAAGGAGAGGAAGAGAAAAGACGTATGGGTGTGTTGAGGAATGAATGACTATGCTATTGAAAAAACAAGTGAACTAAAGGTAGTCAATGTTTTTACAGCCTGACAGCAAAAATAAAAGAATTTACAATGTGCTTTCTTCTCAGAACACTGTCCTTTGTCCATGGATTTGACTTGAAGGCATTTGCTCTAATTGTCTGGTAGGAAATACTAATTTTTGTTTGGAGAGGCTGTTTTTTGTGCTCAGTGCTTTAAATCTGTTCTTATGCTGTCTACTTGTACAACCTCAATATTTATACTTTCTTAAATTATTTGAGCATTGCATTTTTGCCCTTTGTTTGCCTGTCCTCTGTTGTTCCCAAGAATGCACAGTGGCAGATAGCACCCCCCTAAATGGAGATGGTCTTGGCTGCTTCTCAGTGGCTGGGGAGTGAAGCCAGCACAGCTTGTTCACTTGCTCTCTCTGTGATGACAAGGCAAAAATAGTATGCTGTCCCATTCTCTGGCTTACTCGCTCTGGCACGCTGGCCAGATGCCTTTCCCTGGTCCTCAGTGTTGCACTGCAGTCAGGATCTTGCAGAATGCTGGAGAGAAGAGGGTAAAACCTAGGCAAATGGAAGCTGATCACAAATTTTCTTCAGAGACAGAAAAATGTAGAGGCTTTATTTTTATTTTCTGAATGTTTGATTGCAGAGGGTAAATGAACACTTGCTTATAAATTCTTGGCGGTTTGGAGCAAAACTCTTTCTCTATATTCCAGCAAGGCTGGCAATGATTATTAACCAAAACTTGATGAGAATGAATGAGCTGTATCCGCAGCATGCAAAACATGTAGGACATTAATATTACAGCATTTTCTCCTGAATATAGAAAAGGATTTCAGAAACAGCACAGAAGGAACAAGAAGCAGGAGGAAGCTCATGCTCCTCTATGCTCAGCTTTAATGCCTGTCCACATCTGCAGTGAAGCTAGTAATTGATGAATGACACATTTGAATTTTACTTGCCTTTCATACTGCATTGCATTCCTTCCCTTGATTAATTCATTATGTGTTGAAATACTTTTGAGTTTTAATGACCTGGCTTATAAGTGGGTGGGCAGACAAGCACATGAATTAATGAGAAATGTTGGAACATTGGATCTCGGTAGATGATTAATGCTGGATTTTCTGTTCTTTCTGAAAACTAGTTAAACTTGTTTGTAATCTTCTTATATGTAAGACTGTACATAAAACAATCCTTGACATTTTCTTTGCAAGCTTTCTAAAAGTGGAGACATATAAAGTGACTACTGGTCCATATTGATGGCTGCTAAAACAAAGCTCAGAAGAGACATGATTGCACTGCAAAGTCTCATGTATAAGGAACAGATGTTTACTTTTATCCTGTGTATAATTTCCGTATCTGTACTTAAACACTTTACTGCACTTAGGCACACAGAATACTGTCAGTTCTGTTCACTGAGAGGCAAGTAGCACTGTCAGGCCAGAAGAGTTATGCACATGAAAGCCTCAGGGAGGGTTTTTTGGTGTTTCTGAACAGAACAATAGAGAACTCATATGGACTCCCAGAGTCCAGGAATGTACGCAGTAGCTGTATTACCACATAAATTTTGCCTTTTTCCGTAGACCCTGGTCTGTGTAAAAAGCTGATTGATCCTATTGGAGGGCAAGAGCACTCTACTGTATCTCTGGAGGTCTACCTACTTAGGTCTTGGATAAATACGGGCTTTTATTATTTGAAAGTATGAGGGTTTTTACATGTCAGCAGTGGATGAGTTCTGGAAACTGCTTCAAGGTTTAGGAGGGTGTGGATAGAGAGAGAAAGGTAAGCCAAGCAAGAGGTGGGCTCTCCTAAATGATATCTTGAAAAAAAAGGAAATACCACTCTTCTGTCACATTCACTTGTCAGAGATTTCTGAAGCAAGTTGATGCTTTTAGTGTCACAGATTTGGTCTTAACATGGATGGCAGGGATATCCACAAAAGGTGTATTTTCTTTGTAGGTGCTTGAGGGTAGACATGAAAGAAGAGCTTGGCCTGATACTTAGAAGCCTGCAGGGTGGTGGGCTGGTAACTGGAAACAAACAAATACATCCTTTCATTTTTAAACTGAGTGTATTCCCAACTTGTATTTATTTGGGTCCATTTTCAGAGTAGTGTTGCAGTTGATAACATTCTCTGCATCAATCTGAGGAGGACAACCAATTAAAAAATATTAAAGGGAAGTTTGTATTTGAGCAGTCAGGGCTTCTAGGATCAGAATGAGAAAACCTTGTTTTATTTTTAGGTGATTCTGTAGAACTACTTTTTGACCTTTTGAAGTAACAAAGACATTTGAGAATGTGGGTTGTTGTACACTTTTTCTTCATTGTGAGATCTTTAGACATGAGGATATGGATAAACAAGTTACTAGAATACAAGCTAGGGTGTGCCCACTTGGAGTTAACTCGGGCAGCTCCTGGTGGTGGGCTGCTCTTTGTTGGAGTTGCATGCAATTTATTTATTGCACCTTTGCTGAAGGCGATATGATCACAAGCTTGAGAAGCTCAGCCTCTAGTGATGTGCCAATCTGAGCAAACAAGATTTCCCTGCCTTAAGGTCCCATGAGAGTCTTGATCCAGGATGGTGTCTCAGATCACATGCAACACACATCCACAGGATCGGGTTTGTTTTTCAAAACAAAGGATACTTTTTCATCCAGTAAATTGGTGTCTTCAAATGTCAGCAGATGAGGAAGAGCAGGAACTCTTGCTGAAGAAACAAGAATTATTGTCCAAGATTTTCTTTCTGAGCTCTGTGCTCTAACTGCTAAGTGCAGAGATTTTTGCTCTCTCTTCTCTGCTATGAATCTGACATTGTTTTTACTATTGGAACGGATGAACTGCTTGAATATTTATCCTGGTTCTTGGACAAAGTTTTGCATCCTGGGCGGGCTCTGGCCTGGTTTAGAGTGAGTTTGGATGTGCATCATTCCTGTAGGCGTAACCTTGCTGGATTCTGCTGGGCCTCACTTCTGGTTTGCGTGAAGCACGAGAATGCAGCTCCAGACTTGTCACACACTTTAATGTGGAAAGCTTTCAGTTTCTTCTTGAAGTCGTCACAAGTTCATTATGAATCCCTTAAAAATAGATGGCCTTCCTACTTCCAACTGCAGTTAAAAAAATAAAAAAGCAGCATAGGGTTAGTATTAATAACAAATCACCAAACTGCATTCCTTTTGTACGTTGAAAGTCCACATATTTTAAATCCATCCCTGCAGAGACTTCACTCGTGTGTGTAAAAAAACCCTGTGCAAACAGATCTTGTTTGGAGCGTTCAGGAGTTCTAATAACTGCTGAAAAGGGTGTCCATAATGGGGCTTGCAGGCAAATGGATGAGTTTAAATTCCCTTATAAATACAAATTTGTACATGTCTGCGTTAGATTTTCTTTTGTTTACTATACAAACTACTGGTAAAATTAAAAATCTGAACTGTGGAATGAATTAAGACTACAAACATTGTTTTGAAACTAAATTCAAAAGGAGACACCATGTGTGAACATTGTGATGCACTGTGCCACAGAGTGTTACTTAAAAGCAAGCAAGAGGAATATGTATGTCAGCATCATATTTTTGATGGCATACTGCACTCTAGTAATTCTGACTTTTGGGAAACCTTTCCTTAATAATCTCATTTTGAATCCACTTGTACAATGCTATTAGAAGAAGGCTACATTTACTTTAATACTTGTTTTATTAACATAATCAAAAGGGACTTAGAGATTTTGAAAATGTCATATGAATGTTATATGTTCTCTTATTCATTGATCATATCCTGGCTGTGATGTTAACTTGGGGGTCACTGACCAGGAATATCATGAAGGAAACAGGATTTCCACAGAAATTAGATGTTATATCATAAACATGTTACCTTTTTTTTTTTTTAACTTAAAATTTTAAATAACCTTTAAACTCAGGCAGCAGTGTTTATTTTAGAGGGATCAACCCAGTTCATGCAAGAAAATGCTGTCAAAATACTCTGAAAGAAGAATAGTGTTTTTCCAGAAACACATTTGCTTAGGTTTACGTATTTTTTAGTCTCTTGTTGCATAAATCATCCATGTGTAGACCACAAATCCTTACAAGCAGTGCTCAGCATATGACAAATTTTGTCTCCTAAGAATATAATAAAATAAGCATCCTCTTTAACATGTTACACTATAAACAGTATAAACAAAAAGTAGTATCAAAACAAGTGTTGGTGGTTTTTGTTTAGGTGGCTAAGACATTAGTGAAAGTCACACTATATACCCTGATTATCATCCTCCCCCCACTTGCTCCATTTCATGAAATAATATGAGTCTTGCTATTACAATTTTATGTGTCCAAGTCAGAATCCAAGGCATTTTGTATCTCTGCCCTAGTAATAAAAATTTCATAGGGTACATTCAGTGACTTCACAGGGAGAGAACTTGATTTGATTTCCACTCTAAAAGACAAAAGAAAGGTTTGCCAACATTCCAAATACTGAGGTTTGCATCCAAAAGTTCCTCCGTTTTTTAATAATATTGTGAGTTAGGATGTCATCAAGCAGTTCAGTGATTAGAATTATCATAGTAAAATAGAAATAGTGTATGGGACTCATCAGGGCCCTTTACATTGCTGGCAATAGAAAAGAATAAGAAAGGTAAAACAGGTTTTAATTGGTAAAACAAAAGTAAGTTTTGTTCCAGGCAATGGCATCAAAGACAAAGCACATGGATTTGAAAACTCTCAGAAACTATTCTCAGTAAGAGTTGTTTTGCTTATGTCCCTTTTCGAGTGTCCTGAAACACTTCACGGGTGCTGATTTTCAAAAGCAGAGGATTTCTAGACTTATCTTTGGGTAGTGACAGTATTCCTGCCTGGCTACTCGCATGTTGCAGCTCCTGTACTCTGCTAAACCACCATGCTCTGGCTCATGAAGGCTCCTTAAATGTCAGAAGGTATCCTTATTGCTGAGCATTTCAGCAGTGCTTTGTTGCATTGACATGGCTGGACCCTTTGAAATGGACACCACTGGCCCAGTTTAAAGTTTTGTACCAGTGAAGCTGCATTCACGAGGTGCCATGTGCATTTAAAACAAGGTCACCTTGCCCACTTCTTTCATCTATACTCTGAGCTTCTTGCAACTAGTGCCACTGTAGCTGCCCTTCTCAGAGGCACAACCATGGGAGAGAGACAGTATTTATTAGAAACAATTGAGCAAAAGTAAACAGATTTACTGAGGTGAAGTCAGTTTTAAGGTTGCTTAATGCCCAAAACTAGTTGGGTTATTGTTCTGTGCTACTGAAAGGAATTAGATATCTTCCTAGTTGTTTATCTAGCTACATATATATAGATGTATGTCAACAGCTGAAAAAGGAAAAGCTCTCATAAATCAGACTTACCTGCTCATCTGGGAATACTGAGCACTGAACAGTCCTTTTCTTTTTGAAAACTTCTATTCTGATTTTTTACCTAAAAATGATTATCTCTCTTTCACCTTCTCTCTTGAGTCCTGCAGGCCTTCTCCTATGAAACAAAACCTGTGTCTGGGTTTCGTAGGTGTGCCAAAACACAGCTGAGACAGAGGTCTTGGTCTACTCTGTTGCCAGACAACGTGAGCAGTGAGGAACAAAAAATTTTCAGAGAGGTTAAGGTGATCTATTAATTTTTTCCTTGTCCAGATAAAATTACAGAAATCTGTACCATATGGGGTTACATGGCTCTTGTAAACTCTGCTGCAGTGTTTTCTTCTTTTTCAAAGCTTTTCCCTTCCCAGCATGAGTGATGCAGAGCATGCCATGGGCAGGGGCAAATGGGGGATTGGTACAAACACCCCACTCAGTCCCACTCCCCCACTTTTACTGTGCCTTTAAATTGAAAGTTAGGCAGAGGCAGAAGAAAACACTGCCTTTAGCAAATGCTGGGCCAAATGCTGCTGGACCTTAAGTTCAGGCTAAAATAACAGGGCTCTGAGCCATGGAGGGCCTTGGCCTGTGCCCAGGGAAGTTTTTGGAAGATTCCCACATTCTTAGTGGATTTTATTAGTTTTAAGTACTCGGTTCAGAGGCAGAATAAATGCTGCACGCCAACCACACAAGAGGAGATTTCGTATTTGTGTGTGTTTTCTCAGTTCTTGCCAGTGCTGGCTTGCTGGCTGAAGGCATTTGCTGCCTCCCACCGTGGCCAAGGGTCTAGAAGATATAGCTGAAGTTTTTTAAACAAATGTCTGGCTGTAGCGGACAGGGTCATAAAGGTGATGGTTCAGGGCTGCCTATTGTGTTTCCATATTTCTTTGTTTTCTGTTAGTATGGCTTGCAAGACTCCTTTCACAGGCACCTCGAAGACTGCTAAGCTCTCAGCGCAAACCCTTTCCTGCGGGTTTTGAGAGGCTGTTGAGGGGTTCCTTTGAAGATGTGCCAGGATCAGCTGTGTCACGCAAGTGGTAGCTAATGAGGAGAAAATCAGTGACCTTAGAAGAAAGGCATCACAAAGGTGCACTCTGGGACCATACGCTGGGATCCTTGCAGTAATCCTAAGTTGATTAACTGTCAAAAAGGTTTTCTACAGTGATGAGGAAAATAGTAATGTCAGGGCTTAACTGTAGAGACATAATGAAGCTGGCATCTTGAGTGAGAGTAGTGTTGTCTTCTGAAAAAATTACGATTTACTAAAACATTTTGAAAGGAAAGAAGGTGGAAAAAAACCTTAAGATCTATTTTTTTCCCAGAGTAATGATAGGTCAAAATACTTTTAGTCTTAGAAAATTATTTATAAATATGGAGTGTAATAACATACAAGAACATGAGGACATTTATTTTAAGTAAGTGTGGTCTTTACATTTGGTTCTGATTTCTTTTAAAAAAGAGGAGAAAAAAAAAACTTTTATCTCCTACTCATTTAGTAAATTTTTAATGCAGTGTCTATGTGTAGAATAATTTTTATATAAATACAAGTAGAAAAAACTTAGTGTCTTTTCTATCTTTTGTCACTGCAGAACTTGAATAAACCTCTTATCCTTTCTCTATCCTTGCCCTGCACTAGTAATAACAATCAATCTTTTTATGGCTATCCAGGCAGTTTAATTTATCTTTCTTCTCCTTCACAGTTGCCCAAGCACACCAATAATCTTTTGTTTACTTGAACTTTGTGTCCTTCTGGACTATGTGAAGGCAACAGTCCCAGGACAGAGTCCAAGGCAAAAGAGTTAAATTGACCCTGTTGCATGACAACTCCATTCAGAGTTTTGCTGCTTAATTAACTATTTCTCTTGCCTAAGAGCCATTGTGATGGTTCAGTATCCAAATTGGAAGGAAAATTGTTCAGAATAATGTATTGCCTGAGACCTAAGCCAAGTCCAGAGACACCAGAGAGCAGAAAGTCCAAGGGAATACTGAGACTGTCTTGGGAACAGTGAACTGATTTGGGCTCTACATGGGCAGCTTCTCTCTCTTTCCCTGCCTATTGGCACGGCACAAGCCTTTACCAAGCTTCAGGCCCCCAGACTTGGGCAGCAGCAGTGGAGCAGCTGGGCCACTGCAGGAGTGCTGATGGTACCAGTTAGACTCACCTCCAGCCTACTGCTACTCATGGGCATGTGCAAGCCTGAGCCACCACCCTCCCCCATGACCTGGCTGCAGCTGGGATTTGGGATACACCTAGCCAGCTGAGAAGTTAAAAGATGTGGTAGAAAGTTAAGCTCTCAGTTGATGCCTACACGGGGCACTGAGCTTTGCCTCTGTACAGGATCACTGAACAGGGATTGACACTTTTGTTAGAGTTAGGGATACCCACAAAAATGTAGTTGCAGATAGGCAGGGATTGCAGGGAATGACATTGGTTTAGTTCCAACCACACCTGACATCCCTTTTGGAGCCTAAGCTTTGTGCTTTCTGGAAAAATCCTCCAAAGCTGAGGTATGAACCCAACCTTAAACCAAATTCTGACTCCAGCTCTAGCCAGAGTCTAGCAACCTTTGCTGCCCTTTGCTGGAATACATGCTGGTAACAATCTTTGTGCCATTCAAAATCTTACGGGCGGAGGACGATGAGACTTCAGTGTTACTGTAACTGAAGTCTTAGCAGTCTAATAAAAAGTTTCTATTGTGCAGATCAATTTTTTTGTTAATTTGTTTTTAGAAAAAGAAAGAAAGGGGGGCAAATTAGGAATATTAATATTTATGGAAAGCCTTGGTAATAATAATACAGTCAAAGCTGTTATGCATGCACTGTGCAAGCTCTACCCTATTTCCCTGGTGTCCTGCTCACCCTTCTACTGCTCCTCTGGGCCAGTGACTTCAGCTTGGGGAGAGCAGGTATGGCCAGGTGACAATATTTGGGGTCCTTCAAGGGGCTGACTGTGGTCTGTGCAGTGTGGACCTGGGCCTTGGTCCTGTTTCATTTCCTACTGCTGATGTACTGTTGCTGAGGGTGTCAGAAGTCAGAAAAAAGTATTGACCAAAGTCCAAAACTAAAGGTCCAATAAGCCATGCCTAAGTATTGGCTTGAGCCTGGAGTTTCTTAGTATCCAGAAAAAAACCCTTTCCATCTGACTTAAGTTTCTCAAATGACTGCATTAGCCTCTGTATGTATATCCAGAGAATTCCCAGGTATTAATCAGGCTGACAAAATTGATACCTTGATTATATGAACCATAAAACAGATGTCCTGTGCAAAGTCCCTGAGGGCTTGATCTGGGAGGAATAGCTTTGGTATCTGCTGAGAACATGGACAGGCTGAGGCTCAGCATGCTATAGAGGTGGGACTAACCTTTTCTTCTAAGAGATGAGAGGCAGGTAAAGGGAGAAGGAATCTGGAGTCTTCTCATTTGGGGAAAAATGCTCTAATGTGCACTGCTAAAAGACTAATAGTTCTGACAGACAGGTACTGGTGGATTTAGCCCCATTCTCCTGGAGGTGTCAGCTTTGGGCCAATGGCAGCTGGTATATAACCCAGTTTGCAAATCAGCATGTTAGTACAAGAACATCTTCATGAGTGAGAGTTTTGCAGTGGCTCATGACTGTGATGGATGAAGAACGAGACAGGGGAACACCTCCATGGGCTCAGCAGCCTTTGACAGTGGAGAGGGACCTTTAGCAGGGCCAGGAACATCTGAAATTACTTCAGAACAACATACAGCAGCCCCATTTTTTTAGTCTGGTCTTGTATTTCACTTGGGTCCTACCTATCTGAAAAATTACATGTAGCTATTCAGTATTTTGTGTATTCAAAACATTGTCTGTGCTGGGTTTTTTTCTCAAAACAATTCATATTTTTAAATAATTATATTTTGTAACTCAAAATATCAACATTTTGCATAGCCTTCAAAAATAAATTGAAACACATCAAATGTCACATTTTGAAACTTATCTTGAAACTAACCTATATTTTCACCAATTGATTTTATTATTTTGCTTACTGACAACTCTCAGTTGATGAAAAAGATTTTTTCCCCAAAGTAATTTATTAAAAAGCCTAACTAATTACTTTTACAGCTCTTTGAGAAGTTCATCATTACTAAAGAGCAGAAGAGTTCAGCCCTGGCAGTAAAACTTTGGACTGTTTGATTGCCAGAAGTCTATTAATCAGTAAAAGAAGTAAAAGTCTGTGGGTGAGAGAGAACCTAAAAGGAAATATCTGGATACCATTTTAATTTTAGCCATGAAATTGCCTCCCTGTATGTAATGTAATTAATTTTTCCTCCCAAGGGGAAAAATATCCATAATTTTTGTGATATTCAGGTGAGAGTGAAACAGTGGAATTGGAAAAGCAAAATAATCAGAACACTAGGTTATAATCCAAACCCAGACCTCAGTCTAGTGAATAGTATAAAGTGCCTTTGCTTTTACATGATCCTTTCCATTAGTATTCTTAATTTATTTTGTAGATAAACCCCAAAAGGTTAAGTCCTTGAGCTGCCTATGCTCTAGATCTAAGCCACTTGTTTATTATGGAAAGATCATACATCTCCATCCTTGGAGATAATCAGAACTTGACTAGACATGACCCTGAACGATCCGATCTAATTTTAACATTGCCCCTAACTTCAAGGCTGGCCCTGCTTTGAGCAGGGATCAGATTAGATGAGGTCAGGAGGATCCTTCTGACCGAGGTTTTTCTGTGAGTTTGTGTATGTATACATATGTGTAAAAGGTTATTCCTTGGCTCCAGGCTAAGGACATAATTTTCATACTGAAAACATCAGTATTAAATTTGTCATAGGGCATTTTGGCTAAATCAGTGAGTAGAGAAAATGATTGTCATTTATCTTGCTATTCTAGAGCAATTAAATGCAGAAAATCAGCTATAGAGCAGCCAACCCATGTGAGTAAGGGGCCATTATTTATAGATTTCTGCAAGTTAAATTTCTTTTTCCCAACAGATTTGTTTCTTGAAGGTAAAAAAATTCTAGAAACAGTCCCAAATTATCGGTGTTTTGGCATTTCTAACTCCATAACAGGCAAATCTAGAAGTCCGGCCTGCCTGCACAGCAGAAGGTGACCTGCAGCAACACAACAAATGTGGTAGCCTAAGACAGTGTGGAGGCAGGTTGTTGGTGTCTCCACCAGCAAGTGTGACTTGATCAATCTTTTCTGATAACCTGCTTGTGATTTCCCTAGGTTTTTCTAGGAATAGCACTTAAATCTCATCTAAGTCCTTTTTAAATGGCCATAATATGTGCTTTAAAATATATATGCATAGGAGATGAAATACTGCTAGGAGAAAAAAGCCTCTTAGGACACATGATGCATTACTGTGTGGTGTTTTTTCAATGGGCAAACACAGAGCTACTCCGGGTTTTGGAACAGTATGAGAAACTTGGAAAGTTAGACAGATTTTGACAGCTGTTTGAAACTAGAATTGTAGCAAGTGTTTCTTCAGTATGATCTCTGAGCATTTAATGAGGCTTGGGTTCAGGCAGTCATCTGTGAAGCCTGAACATTTTGTAATCTAATGCTCAACTCCATTCAAAGAAAGTTGTGTAAGAAGATGAAAATCACTTTGAAATGGGTTAAAGGAACAATATAATTGAGAAATAATATGGAAGCCTGATCAGAGCTTAGCATGTTCCTGGTATAAGTCAATGTAACCCTCTGTCAGTCCAAAGATTTACTGTATCTTTTGGCACCTGTGAGTAGGATGCCACAAAACCAAAGCAGTTATTACTGTGTAGTACTGCAATGGAAGGGAAAACAAAACAAAGCAAAACAACCTAAGAAAGCATGGATGGAAAAGTGAGGATTTGTCTATCAAGAAATCAGTCAGAAATCTCTTCAGTCTTTTTTTCATTCAAAGCTTGACGTTCAGGTTTTAAAGTGTCCTGATAGATGAAATATTTGAAGGAAAAGGAATATAGCACTATTTACAAAACAAAAAAACCAAACAAACTGCAAGAATTTAATTGTGGCAACTCTGTTTCATTAAAAGCATTTTGATTTAAAATGCCAGATATACATGCAATACCTATTTCTGTAGTGGTTCAACTCATAAGGTAACTGTAAAAACAGCCTTAAATGGTGTTTCTGGACACAAGTTCAATTTATTACCTTGCAATGAAAAGTTTAAACTAGAAATGGGCAAACTGTCATGCAAAATGGCAGTGGCTCATGCAATCCTTTTCTGTTCCCTCATTGACTTGATTTGACTCCTACCAAGTGAGGTCAAAGATAAACTGTACTGTAAAATCCCTCACAGCCAGCACTGAAAATCAGGTTTGCTCCCATGCTAGCATTTCTCTTTCATTTCTTTCTCTCTCTTAGCGACGTAGATCGCCCTTAGGAATGTGAGGGTTGGAGCTGGGCCAGGAGAAGGCACTGGCTTTTGCATCCAAACTCGAACCTGTTGCACATTTTGCAGCTTTAGAGAACAGTGTGCCTACCAGCATTACTGAGAAGAGCACTGTCATGGATTTCCCTCTAGTGACGAAATATGTAAACTACAGATCATTCTACATATCTAAAGTATTGGCATAGTAAGAGTAGTTGTTTCTCCCTTCCTTTCAAACAGCCACTGAGAGGGGAAGAAAAGAGAATCAGAAGTTTATTCTGTCTGGAATACTATGAAGACTAAGTGCAAAAACAGCACTCTACCAAAAACTAAAAAAAAACAACCAAACAAAAACCAATCAACCAAACAAACTAATCAAGCAAAGACAAAACCAAAAAACCACGCTCAAAAACAAAAACAAACCCCCTTCCAAAAAAGAAACAAAAAATCCTCCAAACAAAAAACAAAATAACCCCCCCCACAACATCACTAAAAAAACTCCACACCACAAAAGAAGCTTTTTAAAATTAGAAACATTCTTCACTAAATACACCTCCACACTGGGTTTGTTATTCTGGGTTGAAAACCACTACCTCTTAAATCAAGATGGGTGTCGTAATGCATTTTCTGGTGGAACAAGTAACTCTTCTATCAGTTGTCTTCTTAGTGTTTAGAAAATATCTCTTCTTCAAGCCTGAGACACTATTTTAAGAGCTGTCATTTTATGACAGGGTTTTAAAATTACAGCAGAAATGGGTACTCCAGGGCTGAAACCATAAGATTTAGGTGTGCACTCATCTAATGTTCCTAAGCCAATGAAGAAATTACTCAATGTGGTCACAAAATTAACCAGTCTTTTGCTCTTTTTTGTGCTTTTTCTAGAGAACTGTCCCTTTTGGCATCAGAAGTGTGTATTATTTCCCCTGAATATTTTTTAAATTATTGGCTATTGTCAAATAAATGTGGCAGTGGGAAAAAGGTTTTAGAGATATTAAGTTTGACAGTACTTGTAAAAAAAATTAGATAGCTGCAAAGGAAATATCTTAATACCTTAATGCACACTCTGAAGGGCAACAGTGTAGGAGCAGTTTGTGTGGACATAGGACACCAGTGGGAGGCTGACATGGAGAGAACCCAGCCACACCTTCACTGCACTACCCTGTCAGATTAGAGAGCAGGTAATATACACCTAGCTCGAGGTGCCTCTTCTGAGGATTTCTTGGTTGCAAGAAAGTGTGAACAGAGGGGAACAGGGTTAGAATAATAAATAAAAAAAATATTGAGAAATTTGAGATAGGGATGACTTTTATCACAGTGATAAAAGAAAGGTGGTAGAGTTGGGTAGGAGTCACTGAGTACCGTGACTGCACAGGAAAGGATGAGAGAATATTTGGAGATTGCAGGTCCAACAGTATTGCAGTAACATCCCCAGGACAAGAAACAGTGAAAAAGGCTGCATGGGTGGTTGAGGAGCTGCAACAGCCCAAGGTCTTCAGTTAGACAGTTTCTTTTTAAGTGCAATTTTCCCCTGCCCTTGAAGGAGGACCTAGACTCACTGACCTCTTTTGGTCTTTTACTGCCTTTTGGCTACTTGAATATTTCCTGTGGTTAATAGTTTGCTGCCTGAGGATGAAGCATAGGCATTGCGGTCCCAGAATTTTTCTTGTAAAGAGTCAATCAAAAATGAAATGTAAGGAAATGGGGCATTTAGTCCTGGTTAGTTTGACAAATGCAGAGAAGTGAGCAATTAAATAATTAGGTACCAAAATATTTAATGAGTTAAATCATGAGTTAGCCACAAATGACTAAATGTTGAAATACTGGATAGGCAGCCTGATTTGCATAAATGGCTTGTATCCTGGTTAAAACAACTTTCTTGTATATTATCCTTAGTTCTGTAGGAAAGGCTTGATACAAAGTGCTAAAGTGAGTGAGGTATGGAAAAGTTTTGGTTGATCCTGACTTGTACAGTCACTCACCTCTGCCTAAACCCTGCCCTGTATGTGCCCATCAGATGACCAGAGAGAGGAGGCGAGGCAGGGCAGAAGGGATAAGATGCTTTCAGATAGTCACTGGGGACATGCTAAACACAGTTTTGGAGGGTCCCATTGCCATAACTTGCAGCTTTGGTAAGAGAGGTCCATGCCCAGTGTGTCCTGTGAGATCACCAGCTGCTTGAAGGGGGAAGCACCCACTACCTCCAGCTATGTGAGCTATGGAAGCACAGATGAGACGTGGTGTGGGCAAGACAAACAAAGGATTTTAAGCATCCTGGTTTTGGCAATGCCCAATTTTTTAAGACCCTGCTGGACAAATCCTTCAGCCACTAGGCCTGATCTCAGGGCTGTGAGCAGGAGGTTGGGCTGAGACATCTTGAACAGTCTTGTAAGCACGTGGCCAAGTGCTGGGCTGCTCTGCAACTACCTCCAGATCACATAATTTCTATACCTGATCTTCCTCTCTCCTATGCTTTCCTTTTTCTTTTCTTCATCACCCTTTTAGCTTCTCTTTTACAGCCCTTTCCCCTCCTCCCACTATCTCCACTCAGACAAGCAGTCTGCCTCAAATCACTTTTCCTGGACTGCATCCAGTTTTGCTGCATCCCACCTCAGTTTTGCTATTGCTCACACTCTCAGCCTTGAAGGGCATTACCAAAGTGGAACCCCAGACTTTGCAGGCTTTGTGATCTACAGCGTGCCCAAAAGTGCCCTATACAACCTTCAGCTGTGATGTCTGCTCCTTCCTCACACAACTTCCCCTCAGCCCGCTGTGACACCCAGTTTCTCCCACTGTCCTCTCTCACCTCCAGCAACTTCTTCACATCCTGCTGAGATAGGTGACATCAGCTTGGGCCAGAGACCAGCTGTCTACCTGCAGCCATTATACATCATCTCATTTCTCCCTTCCAGCTTGCTCTTACAGTCATTTGTCTATCCCTCAGTCCCCACCTCTCTCCAAACACATTATAGTGTTGATATTTAATGAGGTTTTATTCACAGAATATTCAACATGTGCAGAAAAACGCTGTTAACAAATATTTAAAGAACTTACACTGTTTTTTAAAATGTATTTTGAAAATATATTTGAAATGTATTTTCTGCAGACCCAGTTGGGGAGGTAGAAGAAGGAGGGACATTATAGCTGTCAGATACTATGCACATCCCATGCACTGTGCTCATTACAGTTAGTAAAAACTGAACTGCCCCATTAATTTTAAATTTCAGTCTCAGTCATCATGAGATACCTATACAAACATGCAACAGTCACAGCAAAAGCATTTCCCAAAGCTGGAAGACTGCAGAATCTCAAAAATAATCAGCATCACTTTAGCAAGACCTCAAAATAATTAAATATTTGAACTAGTTTCTCTGAGAATTTTAATTATATTTAAAGAGTAATTCTTTTGTACACAACAACAAAAATGGTGTCTTCTGTGTCAGTAAATTTGCATCTAGGTCCTATCAGGAGTCAATTACGCATATTTTAGAAATTAAAATAAATTATTTCTGTGTTTTAGAGTTGTTAGCATCACAATACTGATGGAAAAAAACCCATCCATAATTAGATCATTTACATTCCCTCTAATGGGATCACATCTCTAAATGTTAATTTTGGATATATTACCATACAAAACTTAAGGGCACTGCACATTTTTTTTTAGCAGCACATTAACTGTGTATCTTCTCAGCTTTACTTGCAACAATTGGGAATTTTTGCTTAAAAAGTCCCTGATGTAGGCAAGACCCATAAACTAAGTGCCCTCAACAAATTATTTTTCTCCTGCAAGTGCACTTGGGACAAGAATTGATGTTATTTACAATCAGGAAGCCAGTCAAAAATTTTCAAGTCACTTCACAGTTTTCAGTGTAGTTTAAATGGCTTAATAGAGTGTAGGATACAATTGCTGCTGCTGGGACATGGAAATCTTCTCTCCTGTGAAAGCTTAATTAATGAAGATGAACAAAAAAATAATAATAAAGAAAACCAAACAACTCCAAAGAAAACCCCCCAATTTGACAGATCTCTGGCAGGCTTTTCAGGGCTGGCTATGTAAGAACTGTTTGACCTTGTAAACTCAGCAGATTCAAAATGCATGAGAGAGACAGGTAGGTACCAAGCTTCATTCTCACCCTTGCTTAAAGCCTGTCTGTTCTAAATAAACTAACATCTTCAAGTATATATAAACCTTAATTAAAAAAAAAAATCAAAGTAGATTTTGGCCAGATTAATTTTTTTACTGAATGGTATCTGAAATACCTATTTTGTGTCAGTACCTTTCTTTAACTACATCTATGTGATGCTGCATGATTTCAGTTCCTTTAAGGAAAGAATTATAAACATTTTGACTTTAGGCATGCAAAAGCCTTCCTTAAACCAGGAAAGCTGGATCAACTCCTAAGTGCTTTCCAGCTTTACATTTTAGCAGCAAGATGCCAAAGCGGCTTTGCTTGGCATATTGATTAACTCCTGAGTCAGGGAACAAGAACAGACCACAAAAGCTTTAGATAAATACCTGGAGAAGAAAGCTGTCAAATTTCAGTGGATATTTACCTGTGTCAGAGTACTATAAGGCAAGACATACAAAACTGTAAAAATAAGCAATTCCCAGAGATGAGTATTATGTCACTGCATATCATGGAATCAGAGATGTTTTGGAGAAGGGTGAACATATCACATGTTTTAGAAGAGGGTACAAAACAACCATTCTGAAATGTCCCAAAAGTGTTTATTGTGATTTATTCAGCTAAACCTTAGGATCCAAAATGCTTCTCATCTAAACTCATTCTTGATAAATAAGGTGAAAAAGGGGACAGAGTCCATGACGCGAGTAGCTACCGCTCTTTTGGCAAAAGAAAGGGGCTATTAATTTTCTTCTAGTAACACATGAAGGAATAATATGTTTCTATGCTCCCAACTATCAAATCAATCACATATAAAAAGAGGCCAGCAATTCTTTTCCTTTGAGATTTATTATCTTCTGTTATTTGCAGGCAGCAGACTGCCATCCCAGGCCATGGCAGGAGCTCAGAGTGAACCAGGATGACCCATTACCTCCCAAGGACACACATGAGAAAAATGCTATCAAACTTTCTTTACAGGATGGCAGCAGATATGGCAGCAGTTCAGTCACACGAGTGGCCCATCTACAAGCTGCTGATCAATATGAATTAATGGAGATATTGAGAGTGTTTTGTCTCAGACACAGGGGGAAAATAGCCTGCAACTGCAGATGAAAAATATTTAAGCTGACAGCAATAAAACCACATGGTTTTTGCAGCCAGAATGGCTTGCCCTTAATACTGGGACCTAATTTTCATAAATAAAAAGTGTTTTTGTAAACATTTTTTTACCACACCAGAAATTGATATCCTCCATGAAACCAAGGCAAATAGTGAAGTTGCTGACATTTACACAAGACAGATTCTTATGTGTGTTCCACATTGTGTATGTCCTCAAGAACTGCACAACAGTTCCCTTCAGGTTTTTGCAGGAAATATCTCTTGCAGCCTTGGAAAGTAATTATTTTACAACGCTACTGGGGCCTTTGCTACTGCAGCTGATGATCTACTAATTAATTTTAAATTAGTAGCACTTTAAAGCTAGAAATTCTCCCTTCCCTGTTAAACATGGTAGTTAATGTTTTTCTGAAGGACCAAATATATTGTAAAATCATGTAAAGTTTCTGTAGTATGAATGTTTATTCATTCCTAGAATCTTATTGAGAAAAATATAATTATTGGGTGTGGTCCTTTCATGCAAACTTCTCTCTCAGAAGGTCAGATAAGAACCTGTATTTTGTGAGGCCTGTGTTATTATCTGTTAGACAATGATGTGTCTACTCCATATCCAGTCATGTTTGAATATATTCTTTTCATCATATTCAAAATATTAAAATCAGACATTGGTACCGTTGGTCTATAGGCTCAGTACTGTGCATTTTTTAGTTAATCAAAAGAAAGATTGGAACAATCCAGGAAAGGAAAGGTGTTGTAGCACCTCAGTGGTATAAACCCACAGTGGGGAGGACTAGTTACAGATGGACTGACCATCCTCCCTCCCAGTACGGCACTGGGGCAACAGGAGAAGATTCCTCAGGCCCTGCATTAAGGACATCAATGAAGCTAGCTCTTGATGCTCTGATGGAGTGCCACTGGAGATAGAATCCTGGCCTAGATGGCTCCTCCATTTGAATCAGTACAGCTTCTTGTCTTGTTTTTCTCTTTCCTTTACTTTGAAGGGGAAAAACTCTATGGTGTTAAAATGAAGATAAGTGGACAAAGCCCTCAGAAACCAAGTTTGACCTCAGAACTGGTCCTGCTGTATGCAAAAGGTTCCACTGAGATGCCCTGAGCTCTTGTCCAGCTGGAATTATGTGTTTTGTTGTTGGTTGATGGTTTTTGGTTTTGTTTTTGTTTTTTTTTTGTGTGTGTGTGTGTGTGTTTTTGGTTTTGTTTGTTTGTGGGGTTTTTTGTGTTTTGTTTTTTTTTGTTGTTGTTTGTTTGTTTTTGGTGACAGTACCATTCACCATTCAGCCATTTATTCAAAGTTACGGTATGTGCTGAAAAATTTTGTAAGGGTAACTTTGGATGAAACATAATTCACCTGTATTCAGAGGTTGTTTACGAACTTTCAGCTTATAAAAATTAATTTTTCTTTAAATTCTAATTAAATAATTTCTGGTTACTTTCTACTGTATCTTGTGCATGAGAATCCTCTAGCCTTTATCTGCCCTTGTTTATTAGCTTCAAGAAAAAGCTGATCCTGTTTTGTATTTCTGGAAAATCCCTGGCTGTTCTTTATAAACATCCTGTAAATATTTCAGTTATAACACATTTCCCTTTCATTTATTGCCATTTACCATTTGTTCAATATTGGCAGTGCTGACTGTGGGTGTGGGATCTGTTAACTTCAGATCACTTCCTTAAGAGTAGTCTGGTTCTTCCATGACTTCTCAGGTCCAAAAGCACGGTTTGCAATTTCAGGCCAGAGTTGAAGATGAAAGGGGGGATGTGCACACACAGGCTTTCCACAACAAAAACTCTGTTGTGCAAATACAGTAAAAGGTCTCTGAATGTTAAATTCTTGGCAACTTGTGAAGACAAATACACTCTGAGAACAGATGCTCAGAGACAGAGTAATTATTGTGACTGGTGCCTGCAAAGCAGAGGGGAAACCTTAGTTAAGGGATGTGGGCAAGGGCATCACTGTTAACCTTCCTGGGGTACCAAGCAGTGTATGACAACCTGATGCGTGTGGGCAGATTTTGTTGTGGGGCTACATACCCCAGTGAGTGTGAAGATGTGTCAGGTAGTTTTGCACATGTTTCTCTGGCACAGTTCTGTTGCACTGACCTTATGCTCTCCTGTGGGTACTTTACCTATGAGTTCAGCAAATGGGGATCTAAGCATTAAGGTCAAAGCAGTATGAACAACAGGGCCCAGCAAAAGTCTTCACTGAAATAAACGCAGGCTGTAGCTGTGCGGATTTGAATCCTGGCCATTCGGGTCATCTGGCCTGAGGATTCAGCAAACATTGCTGAGTGTCCTCCCTGCCCCATGCAGAAGCGAGAGGTCACACACGGGGTCAGCATGGGCTTCTGGCCAAAGCTGGAGAAAAGCTGCTGAGCATAGTTTCTGTGGGTGTCAATTTTGATTTTATTAGAGGTTTTGCCTATGCAGTACCAAGTGTTTATGGGCTGAGGGAGCATTATATTTAGCCTGAGCCACAGTATGAATCAACATGATGCTAACACACTGCCTCAGCTGCCTCAGCTATTGCAGATACCTCCTCAGTGCTGTGTTGTACATTGAAGTACAAAATCTTAGTTTTTCATATACTGCCACAATACTCCTGGAGGTATATGCCTTCAGCATATATGAATCTTGTATTCTTTCTAAACCTGTTTGGATGTACAGAAGTGGGGCTGCCTGTTTTCAGTACCAGCTTGCTGCAACTTTCTTCACAAACAAGTTTCAGTGAAACATCAATTTACATTTACTAAAAGCTTTGCTCCTGTGTTCCAGTAGCTAAGCAATTCTTACAAGCGTTCAATCATAAAGAGATAGGGTATTCTCAGTTACTGCTTTGGAAAACAGGCATAGCACATGTAAATAAAATATTGAAATTTGTGGTATAAAAGTCATCAGATACCTGTTCAGCAAGTGGTAGTGTAGAGCTTTCATTTACTATGACTGCCAGGAAGGAGCTGAGGTGAAAATGTTAATCTGAGTGAGCCCCTTAGTAATGAACCCTCATTACAATAGTCTTTTTTATAAGGCTGAGATCTAATAACATTCAATCTTTGTGTATTTATAAAATGTCTGTCTAAAGACTAAAAGGAAAAAAAGGAGTTTGAATTTAATCATTTTTCTTTGCTCTTTTTTTTTTGTTAGAAGGAGGAATGTGGAGCTGTACACCCCGGTTGGTGGCCTCCAATGATGCCAGTACCAGGGGCAGTATAAACAGTAGCAGAAAACCAAACACTTCACTTACCTACATGCAAACTCCCACTTCCCACTGCCATGCAATGGTACACAGCCTCACAGGTAAAGGCAAGGCACTGCTGGCTGCATGGCTTCATTGTGCAAAATAATAACAGGAAAAACTGTGGATGAGAAATAGAATTGTGTTGGTGAAAATACTCCAGCTTTAATAAGGTATCTAATAGTCTTCTTAGGGGCTATATGAATTTGGTATTGGTCATAGTTTGTTGTCATACAGCATGGAAAGAAAATCATTAAAGGTGTAGCCAATTCAGCTGGTTATAGGGAAAAGTTTATAAGCTCGTCAGCATTGTTTGGATGCTGTTTTCCCATTTTATAGTATGCCACACTATGTAGCTGTGTAAAAAGTGATGGTGCATGATGTAGACAAAAGCACTATGAAATCCTATACCTGCTCTTTTTAAAGATCAGCTGAACAAGTTAGATTATGAATAGAGAAAAAATTTTGGTCTTGTTCAGAAAAAAACCCAAAGAAACTGCATTTCCAGATACCTTTCATCTATTTTTCATTCAGGCTAAAATGCCTGTCATTGCAACACTGCAATGTAGTGGGAAATATCAGATAACCACCAAATAGTTTTGAAGCAAAGATATAATTCACAGGGTGAATTCTGATTTTTATGTGGTGATCAGTCTTCCCAAAAATGGAGCATCAGCAGATCTGAGACAGCAAACATCAATGTTTAGAGTTGATGTGATCCCTCCTGCTGTCAATAAACTTCAAGCCTTCTTACACATGTCATAAATTCTAAAGAAGTCTTAGAGGGAAGAGACTTTTTCCATTTCTAGAGAAGAAGAGAACTTAGAAGTTTTCTGTACTTTTATAAGAAAAAGTCTCCCTCTACTTCTTTAGGAATTGCCATACAATTTTTATTGTGTTGTGTACCCTGAAAGACATCCATGTTCCATGGCCAACATGTGATTAAGAACTCTTAGTTGAACCACAGCAATAAATTATATTATACTTTCAGTTAAAAATAATCCTCATCTTGTCTACCAAGAGTTCTTAGAGCAAAAAGAAAGACTTAAAGTATCTAACCTAGTTTTCCTACTTTCTTTTCTTGTCTACTCCTTGAATTTTAATTAAAATGGGTAATAATAATGAACTTTTCTCTCCCATTACTTTATAGGCTTTGACTAGCAGTGCTACTCCTTTTTTTACTTTTTTTTTGACATATGTGAATAAATCTTCTTCACTATAGGTGCTCTGGGGTCCTCTGTATCCGAAAAGACATAGCATTCCTTTGGGTCCTTCTCTTCTTCTTTACTTAGCTCCTTTTTGGGGAATGGGATATTGTGTATCTTGCAGTGTCTGCATGTCATCTCTAATTGCTGTGGACACAGAATGTCATGGAGTTAAAGTTGACACTAAGGCAAAAATCAGGTTTACTCAGGTATCCTAGAAATGCTATGGCGTCTTAATTCCATCCCTAGAACCACTCTGAAATTATTGTGTAGTCCAAAGTAGCCACAGTATAACACTACTTTCTGCCACCACGTGTCAGAAGATTCCTATGATCCTTTTCATACCAAAGCCACACTTAGACTGTGTCGTGACAGACCACGAGAGACAAAGAGCATGTCTCCAGCATCTTACTGCTATCGGCTCCTCTCTGATGTATGTAATTTTCTGATGCTTGCTTTATAGCTGTTCAGCACTTTTACTGCCCTACAATCTGTTCTAAGTAGTTCAAGGCACTTTTATTCTCAATTTTTCTTCAGGGATTTACAAGAGGCATCTGTCTCCAAACACTTAAAGTCTCCCAATATACACATGTAAATTATTTACACAAAATAATTCAGATAAATTTTCAGTAGGATTTACAGATGTCTGACAAAAATGCAGTTTGCTTACACCTTTAAATAAGTCATTGTTGAAACATGGCATTCATGCCAACATGCTCATTTTATGTAAGAAATTAAGAAAATGAGACTTGAACTTAGTGGAGTTCTTAACCCAAATACTTAGCTTTAAACAACTTTTTAAGTATTTTGCTGAACAAGCACCCTTAAGTGGCTTTGTACTGAATATTTTTGAATCTGTAGTCTGAAAAGTGCTAAATTTACAGAACACATTTTACCAAACCTTCAATCACAAAGCTCTGTATAAACATAGATTAATCCAGCTACCACACTGGGAACTCTGAAGTGTAAAGAGAGACTTGTTAAAAGCATCAAGAGTGGATTTAGTGAGTCTGAGCTGGGCTTAAAAAGGAGTTTCAGTCGGTAGCCTGTGGAAATAAATCCTTTCCTGACCCAAGTATATCAAGGGAAGAGATGATGGATCCCAGTGGGTCTTAACTGCTGTCTACTGGCAGCCTCCTCCACAGCATACCAACAGAGTGAAGTTTGTAGAAGTTAAACTGTTTATAAAGGTGACCTCGGGCAATTTGATATTTTTTTCAACTTTTCAATCAACAGTGCATTGTTGTTTGCAAAGATTTGATATGACTGATGCTAAATGCCTTGGGAAAAAACATCCTCTTCTATTTCTACAGACCTCTACTCCATCCTCTGCTTATCATCTTTCCTGTGGCAATAAGAAAAACATAAGGACTTCTGGAGATGACTGGGTGTAACTGAGATGTGGTGGCTGAAGCAGCCACTGGTCCCCAGAGTGAGGTTGGATGTGCTAATTAAACCAGATCTGTTGGTTCGCACTCCTGTCAGGGACATCTGCTGGGGCTGCTGCAAATATGGAGAGTAAGTGGCTGGCGCCCTTGATATACAGGAGGATCAAAAAGACCAAATCCATGTCAGATTAATTTTCTAAATAAGGTTTTTTGTGTTTTAATAGTTATTGGTGTTCTTCTCTATTAGCAGAATCTCACAGCTCTGCTTAATCAGGAGTCATCCCTTGGATGCACAATAAGTAAGATGTTAGCTTTTAAAAATATGATGAAAAAGTTTCACAAGAAAGATATTCCCTGTTGCTTGCTAGAAGTGCTGTAGGAAAGGGTGAGATGCTGAGAAAAGGCTATTTGAAAGGTTCCAGGGGTCTCCAGCTGCCCAGTGGGATGTCCATATGCATATGAGCCAGCAGACATAGCTCCATGGGGCATGGCCACCCTGGGGTGCCTGGGCTTGGTCATCCCAAGGCATTTGATAGCAGCCCTGTCCCAGTTGCTGGGGAATAATGGCAGGCTAAGGGCATTGGTCTTGGTCTGTGTGAAGCAGACAAGTGTAATTATTGGTTTTTTTGTTTATTGATAAAGTTTGTCTGGATCCAAAATCCCTGCTTCAAACTGGAGGTTTCTAGAACAGGTAGAAGAAGGTCTTGGTACTTTACACCAGGCAGAGGAGAAATGGTGACATTTTTTATTGAGCCTTGACCACAGAAATGGGCAAACTATCTTGACTGAAGTTTCTGGTGAAGGAGTGTGGGAGAAAATCAACTGAGAACAGATGCTCATTGTGTAAAATTTAATTCCAAGTTGTTAAAGAGCTGTAAGCAGAACTTTTCCAGCTTTTATAGTTGGTGCTATCACTTTGTATTCATCAAACAATAATTGCTAATTCTGTATGCCTTCTGTTCTCTCTTATGCTCTTTGTTCTGTTCAAATTTCTAACAACACAGCAATGCCATTGAATTTGAAATGCAGCATCTGGAGACAAAGAGAGTGTCATTAATGGAACGATTTTCATGCAAATACCATGCTTGGGAGCTAATTGCAAAGTTCACTTACCTGAAAGATGGAAAACTGCTTGTCAAACAAATGTCTTCACCAGGCCAGTACATTTGAGGTAGAAATATCTCACTGTCCGCACCACTTTGACTTACTCGTCTGTCATTCATGAGGGAGGATGGATTACACTGAAGGAAAGTATTAAATCAAAGTGACTTGAGTCCGCAACTCCTACTTATGGGCAGCACACAGACCCCTCTCCAGGCACCTCTTTTATAATACCCCAAGGTCCCCAAGTACCGCTGTTGTGTGGCCTCTGCCACTGCCAGCAATGCCATGGGTGATGGGGATGAAGACAGAGAATTATGGCCGGGCCAGGGCAGCTGCCTGCTTGGCTGACTACGCTTGCCAGGATTGTGACTTTTGATGGACCACAGCTGTAAAGGGCTTGCAATCCAGTACTAACATCTCTAAGTACCTGCTGGCTCACTCACAGGGCTGATGTTTTACCAAGAGAAATCAGAGCCTACCAAAATCAATTTAATGAACTGGGGATATAAACACTATGACTGGAAAAAGCCATGGTACTTGAGTCCTCCACATGGCTTTTCTGACTAAGTGTCATGTCCTACAGTGTGACTGGTCTGAATCTGATACTCGGGAATCTCACAGGGGTTTTAGTGATAATGACTGGTTTCTGAGAAGGTCTGGAGGGCCAAGGAAGTATAGACATATAAAAATAGTTTGCCTGCTAAATAGGAGCTAATCTATTTACATTCAGCATGTTTGTATGAAAACCTGTAATTCCTGCAAAAGGAAATAGCATATACAATTGAAAGAATGCTGATATAATACATTTTCTATGCAAGCTCCAGGTGCAATTATAGTAAAACTGAAATGTTAACAGAAGCATCAAAAATACGTGAAACATGAACATGAAGTTGCATGTGTTTATGCAGTTGCCTCTATTGAGTAGTAATGTCTATGGAAATATGTGTATGATCCATTAAAAGGGACCAGAAAATAAAATGTATTTGTTGAGCATTGCACACTATCATGACATTCTTCAAACAGTAATGCATTTGGTGTTTGCCTTTTCAGGGCCACACTGGAAACGCAGCCTAAACGAACAAGATGTGAATTGAAAATGCAAGAACAAAACTGGATTAAGGAGTATTATGCAGACACTCTTACCCAGAATGTCAGTGTCCTTAATTCAATCTGCTTTGGTTATACTTGGAAATTAAATAAATTAAATTAGGGCAACTTTAGGTTTTTTAATTCTGAATGAGACTACCCAGACAAAAGTGTAAAAAATTAAAGATACACCTTAAAAGACTAATTTACATGCCTTTTCTGGAGCCTGCCTACAGAAACTGTGCCTAATCCACATGCGGAGTTCAGGTAAGATTTCAAAGGCTGATACATACAGGTCCTTTTTTCTCTTATTTTCTGTCTGTGTTGCTTCCCAGAGTCAGCAGATGTAAATGCATGTCCATTCCTCAACTCACTGCCAGAACTAAAACTATCATTATTTGCCACTGAGGTACTGATTTGGGGAAATTAATTACATGATAGAAGGGTGGATACTTAGCAGGGAAATATAATGGTTGCTTAATATGCAATATCACCTTTTTTTTTTTTTTTCTTCCCCCAAAGAGGCAAAAATGAGGGGTTGTTTTATATTTGCAGTCAGATTACACTTGAAAAATTGCATAGGCAAAGAAACTAAGGAACAAAAGGCCTAAAGGATTTCACCATATTCAAAGTGGTTGCTATTCTGAAGAATAATTTTACAACCAGAGAAGGAAGCAAAGACATAATAGGGGATGCAGCTTCAATATCCAGCATGGCAGTGAGCGGCTTAGCCACCAGACTGTCACAAGAACCACAAGCAGGATGGCCATGAGTCACCCAGAATTTTGTGACATCGCAGGGAGCATCTCCTGGGATTTCCCCATACAGTGCTGATTGGAAGCACCAAGCCAAGCACCAAGTATGCAGAGCTCTTTGTTTTTTTCAGCTATCAATATGTGAGAATTTTGTAGAACAGGTCATATCATTGTGGGTATTTGCAGCTTCTGGGTCACAAGATAAGGAGCTCAGCCTAGAAGGAGGTTTTGCAGAGGGTGACTGTAAGGTAATTTTGTGATTAAGCTTATTCTTGGGTAGCTGATCTTGGACAGGCCCCATGCAAGTGAGGGCATTCTGGGGAACAAACAGAGGGGAAAACCTGAATTAAAAAAATCTACATGCTTCACTTGAATTTTCTTTGAGCTATGGGTTTGTCTTTTACCAGTACATCTGTTGCCCATGCTATTTTTCTTACCAGCATCTTGGATTATGGAAGAATATATTTATATTTTGGACTATGAGGCCACCAGCTACCATTACCAATTCTGTTTGTTTCTCAATGAGGTGTTGAAACTCTTAAGGTGAAGTACAGAAAATATGTTGAAATTTATTGCATACAAATATTGAATGAAAGCACCATATATAATATCAGGCACTCACAAGATCCTTTTTAAATACCAAAATGTGCTATTTTCAGCATAAAATACAGTTTACATTAGAAACTTCAGTTTTCATGACTTGGAAACACAAGCAATGGGCCCTGAAAATGTGACAGCACAGATCCACAGCTATAGAGCCATAACTGAAGCGTTACAGGGGGCATTAGTCTGTGGAATAGTTTCTAAAGACTAATGAGAGGCAAAAATTGCTAAGGACAGAGAATTCCATCTTGTTATTAAAAATGTCTAGGACTTAAAACAGAGAGGGAAATAACCACCTTTCTTTGCAGTTTCCCTTTTGTTCAAAACCTTTCAACCCAAACGTTCTGGCAGTGCAAAGCTGCTATTCTTTGGTGTTTAGGAAGGTGGTGCTAAACTACAAATTATGGCAAAAGCTGTGGGAATGTGTATTCACTGCAGCTGAAGGACTTATTGATGGTTATCGTTTCTTAAAATCCAAAAAGACTGCAGAAGGAATGCTGTAGGGAGTCAAAAAAGTAGGTGAACATGTTTAGAATAATATTATTTATGACCTCCTGATAAAATTCCCAGTTCAGTGCCAGGAAGGCTCAGTCCTTTCTGCAGCATCTCTTACTTTTGTCATATTAGGAGAATCAAGATCTGCTCTCAACTTTGTGGCTTTTAGCCACACAGCCCATTATATCGTGGAGTGATGTGTGTGTTCACACAATGCTATGGCTGCTGTTTGCATCATAAAACCCTGCATCCAGCTCAGAGAAATGTATTTCATTCTTTATATGCATAGAGAATTTCATACTGTCCTCAAGGAATGAGTTTTGTTCTGTTATGCATAAAACTCTTTGGCTTGCTGTTTTTTAATCTGAGCTTAAAATGAGCTTCTGCTTCTTGTCAGATTCAAGTTTGAAGAGCTTTTCACTAAAAACAGAAATTAATTGCAGTGCAGGCATGTGGGACGTCTAGGAATATCAGGCTGGGGCTACTGGACACTTTGACCCTTCTTTATCAGTTTCCTATGAAACTTCCTGTATAATCATGGATTTTTTTTTTTGAGGAATGGCCTGAGAGAAACGTTAATAGTGCATGTTACTTTAATGTTGTGACATATTATGTAACAATTTCTTTACTCAGCACTTTAACAGACAGAAGTGATAAGATCTTTCACCTGGAAAAATGCTTTTGAATACTGATTTGAAATGTGTTTAGGAAAGATGCTCAAGGGTTGCTGAAATCTCAATTCTCCGGGTTCCTCAAACTCTACTTTTTTTCTGAGGGCTCCTGTCTACCTGCCCAGACTATCTTGCAGCTTCAGTTCCTTACCTGATTCTCATAACACTCATTTGGGGCAGGTGATTATTACAGCAGAGAGAAAGGCAAAAATACTCCAGGTCCACAAAAGAGAAAGGTGACAGAATTTATCATAGAGTCAGTATTTCCTGAGTCCCAGCCCCATGCTCATTACCCATTTTTGTGATGATGAAAATATCTGTACCATTACTAACATGTCCTTATTTCTCAGTATTATTTAAGTGTAAAAGTGCACTTTTCATGTAACCCTGTACGATGTGCCAGTGATGTATAGGCAGTTCCAAAAATACCCACATTATTTCTCATCTTTAAAATCCCAGTGAGATCTGCATAGAGTTGTTGCAGAAAGTATGGCCTAAGGAACATGTGTGGTATGCAGAGGTCTAAAAGACCTGCCTGCAGCTGGCCTCCAGCAAACGACCTTTTACTCCCAGGGAAGAGATGAGTGACCCTTGAATTGGAGACAGGAACCTTACCCAGGGCTCCAAGACTGAGTAGAAAATGTTTTTAGAAAGCCATCAGATGTCTGCCATTTGAAAAGTAGAGACTCTCACGAGTATGACACCAGAGGACACAGCAGCAGAACCCTTTATAAGTCATCACAATGACCTCAACATGGATATGTACGTGCTGGTTGGTCCTGAACTCTGTCACAAGATACAGCATTGTAACCACATCTGACTTGGCCCACAGCAAAAGAATTTAATGAATTTAATACTCTCACACAGCAAGATTGCCCACTGGTTACCTGAAAATGTTTATAGAAGTGTGCTTAATCTAAAAGCATTGACTTCAGCCCATGGAAGACATGCACAATTTTTTTGACATTATGATGGTTTCATTTTTTAGGGCATTAGTTTTTCTTTGATTTTGTGTTTGTATGCATTGATATTTATGTTGTGGTGGGTAATTATTTTGGAGATGTCATGTAGGAACTCTTCGCTTAGGAAGCATGGAGCCAGTCTTCCATGAAAAGGAAGTCACTCTGACACATACCTCATGTGGGTGGTACAGTGTGGTGGCCAGCCTGTCAGTAAACAGGGCTGAACGTAACATCAGCAGTTGGTTTAGAACTACTGCTTTCAACATGGAAAAATGCATGTTTTTACAAAACCACAAAACCTATATCCATATACTTCCACTTTTAACTCCATCCCAATGGCTGACAACCACCCCAAATTCACCAGTATTTTTTTGGCCTTGACCATTACAATGCAGGATGGAGCAATGGATTATCAGGAAGAAACCGCCATCATGATTCACTCAATACAGAAGAGATTGGAGTTGACTGTCTCTAAGATTAGCACAAGTCACAGCCTTTTGTTTATCTGATTTCTTCTTTTTAATTCACCTTGAAGTATTTGCCACTTAGAGGTGTCTGGAACTTTTGTATATGTCAGTCATTAAAGGTTTGGATGGGGTACTGAATATCAGTTGAAAATGAAGGTGTCAATCAGACTCACCATCCAGAATTCAACACTCTTTAGATACATGTGGCTTACACAGTTTACAGGGATCTCAGGAACATCACTGGAGACCAGCTCTGCAACACGATTTGGTCAGTAGTAGTAGGTGTCTGCTTTTGAATGCCCCAGAATCTGATTTATTTTGATGCTACATGGAAAGTTTTCAAGGTGAAGTATATAGATGGGTATTATTATGTATACATAATATATGCTCTACATTATGTGTTTATAGTGCTTTTATGCATAGGCATATATATATAAGGGCAATGAAGCTGGTAAAGGGTCTGGAAAACATGTCTTAGGATGAGTGGTTGTGGAAGTTTAGCTTTTATTCTGCAAAATTAAATACAGGTAAAGAGGAGACATGCAGACTTGGAATTTAGGCCTAATACTTTGAAGGAAATGAGACATATATGCAGAGCCTAGCGGCATTCTCCCCAAAAAGGGTGTTAGGAGAGAAACTCAGGGAAAATAATTGTGAAGAATTCAAAAAAATTAGCCCAGCAGGACATTTTTCAGGGAAGTTTTCAGGGAAAAATAGTTGTAGCTTATTATGAAGCTTTTATGTTCAGGGCAGTTGAATAGAAATCTGCTGTTTTAAATCTTGCGATGACTCAACTATTTTTCTCCGCCACTACTGTCCTAGCCACTATCAGACCCCTGAATCTAGCAGCTTTGCAGCCAGACAGAGGAGGAGAAAGCATCTAGAGCTTGCCAGGTATCACATCAGAAAATATCTAGTGGTATTCTGCAAATCTGCACTACAACACTGGGATTTGGTTTCATGTTATTAAAACACAAGATAATGCATGGCCCCAGACAGAGTACAATATAGCAATTCACTTCCAGCTCCTCTACAAAGGTTGTAGCACTAATGAAGCAAATCACATCTCAGGGATATATAGCCATGATTTAGTATGTATATAACTGTAATAAAATGTTGTTATGGCTGAGATTGTTATGTTTTTAATGGGAAAAAAGAATTAGGATTGAAATTGAAGAACAACACTGCTCCTATAAAGAGTGAAAATATGCTTGGATAAAAGGTTAATAGAGTTAATTGTGGGGAGTAATACAAGACAGCAACTCATGCTAGAGAACATAATTGTGATTCTGATAAAGGGGAATTGTAATTAAATAGAGGCTGGATAAACACAATTATCCTGCAAAGGTTTCCCAGCACAGTACCAGAAGATTTTAAGATATGGAGGCAGACACCTGTATGTGATCTGGACGTAGAGACACCACCACTACCAGCTCCACTTGGTGCTCCACCACTGTGGCACACTGCCCATGCTGCTGCTCTGGGTGGCAACATGGGCAACAACGACAGCAAGGGGCAATAACTGGAGTTAATTTTGAAGCTTATTCCACCTGTGACTGTAAATGGCAAGTGATCTGTCTTCATCACAAACCCGAAGACTTCTTGTTCCTGCTGTTCCCCATTTCCACCCCCATCCTGCTGATGGGGGAGCAGCTCTGGGTGCTGGCCAAGCCTAACCTGCCACAGGATGGCTTTGGGCTGGTGCAGGTGAGGGCATCCCTTCCACAGTCACAGGGAAAGGGCTGTGTGTGCTCTCCCCATGCTGCCACCTCAGGCACAAGCCTGTACCAAAGTACATAAAGCAAACTTTTATATAGACAGGTAAATGTTTGTAGTTGCCATATATGACATCTAAAATGGATATCTTCCATTAGTTTAAAATCCCTGATACTTTCCTTCAGGTGTATTGTGTTATGTCCTTTATGTAGATAATTATAAGCTTACTTACTATGGTTCTTCTATAACTGATTTTTTTTTTTTTTTACATGGATATTAAAATGAAATGCAGTAGTTTGATACTGAACACTGAAAGGCAAATAGAGGCTTTCCACACTGAACTGTTTCTGTGTTTAGTATTCTTATTTGCCAAATTACAAGTATTCCACAATAAACTATAGAGGAGATGAAGTGACCATATTTATTCCTCTTAGGACAACGACAAGACTTCCAAAAAAGCGCTTTTTGTTTGTTTGTTTGTTTTTGTTTGGTTTTTTGTTGCTTTTGTTTCCTTTTAATTGCAAATACTTTTGCTCCATTTTCAAATTTAACTATATATCATTAAGCAAATATCAATATACTGAATTTGAATACAGGATGGCATTAATTCATGTTTTCCTGTAATGCCTATAGATTATTTTATGTAAGACATACAGAATAAAAAGCCCTGAAAACTTACTAAGAAAAACTATCAAATATGTCTGCTGTTCAATTATTTATAGTACAGTTTGGAATCACTGTATATCACAATGATACACGTTCCCAGCTGCCTAAGGAAAATTTCTACTGCTATTCTATTATTCTCCATTCTGAGCAAGTGAACATCTCTCTAGGGACTAAGCTTTGGGATTTTTTCCCCCATCAAAAAAAAGAGGGGGAAGATATTTTTGCTTTATTTTTACAGTGCCAGGTGTATTCCAGATCTCCAAGCAGACTTCACAACGCCATATGCAGAGGCCAGTTATGTGCCCTTATTGTCATCTCTAAGCTTGCTCCTTCAAACATTTTTGCCTTTAAATTTTCCCCCAAACACTGTGCTTGCCTTATGTATTTCTACAAGCTTACAGGCCACAATGAATCCTAAAAGTAGGCTTTGACTCAAAATGTGTCCTCGGTATTTTTTTGGTGTAATCTGTAATGCGTTAAGTTGCTGATAATTTATGTATTGGAACAATCCCATGAGTATAAGGATGGATAGCATCCCTTGTGATAGTGAATAAGACTAAGAGCAAAGTCAACTGAAATCACTTGTGAAAACCCCCAGTACATCTTCTCTGGGTTTTTATTTCTGTAGTTGGCATATGATACAATAATTTTCTTACTCACATTCTTGTCTTCTCTGCTTGTTGAGTTTGTTGAAGTTTCTTGTATCAGACATGCATTTTTTTTTCAACCATTTCCAAGATCAGGGCTCTATTACCTAAACAACAAACTTGAATTCTGTGCTGAAAATATTTAGGTATCCAGATAATTTTTAAACTCAATCACGCACAACATCACTGTTCTTTCCCAGGTTAAAGTTACATTTTCTTTGCAAGATCTTCTGATTACTGAAGCTTAGTAAGAGTGATTTTTTTTTATTTTATTTTAAAGTTTGGGGTTTTTAAAATTAATTTCCTGAAGGGATATTTCCTTTTGTCACTATACAGCAAGTATATACAGGACTAGGCTCAAACAGAGGTCACACGGATGATGTAATAATATTATTATTCCCACAGAGCAGCTCAAAGGATGTTGGCTGCCTATGCTATATACACAAGTTTTGGCATCCACAAGAACGAACGCAGAGACAGGAAAGTTAAGACCAAGCTGTACACCTGCCTTAGATACATTTTGAGTAGTCTGCCGCATAGTGTTTGTAGAAAAACATTTCACTGGTGAGTGCCATATTTTCATGTCCTAAAGGAGGAAGGGGGTTTTGAGCATATATATTTTTATTAATTCTGAAACAATCAAAACCGATCTCTGCCATATGTGTTTAATTTCCAAGAAAGTGTCTTTGTTTTGTATCCAACTCGCTGGCAGTGATTTTTGTTTTCTGCTGCTTTAGTAACAATAACATGACACTTTTGCATCAGAAAGTAACTAGCATACGCTGTAATTTTGTTTTCCCAGAGAAAAAGAAGGAAGAGCTCTAAAAAGGAAACACAAAATGGTTACTGTTTGTGTCCACCAACAAGTGAAGGTGAACCTTCCAGTTACTTTGCTGTCTCCCGAGCCAAGCATCATCCCATGAGAAGATGGAACACCGACATGCTTGCCACACAGAAGAATCTCTTCATGGCTTACTGGTAGCACAATCCACTGAAGAAGGGCCAGCTTTAAAAGGAATAATTGAGGCTAATAGTCTAGAGAATTAGAACAGAAGTGTTCTAAAACATTATGTTTAAACTCAGTGAATGCAGCTGTTTCTCTCCAGTGCAAACTACTACTAGGTAAAGTGGTACTGAGATCAATGTTCTCTATTCCAGGTGTCTTGCTACTCATCTTCACCACATTTTGATTATGGTGTCTCTATAAATTTGCTTACATGAAAAAGGATTTAAGTAAATTTTTTAAGCATAAGTGCCAGCCTGATCCATAAAGACCAAGAGAACTTCAGCCTCAGAAGGAATATGTAAAGAAGGAACTAGTTCCCACAAGACTTTTGTTAGCAAAAACCATTTAACTTTTTTTCTGCCATCAAACTGCATACATATAAAACTTTAACATGCTTGAAATCTCATGGGACTTAAATAATCTTTCTGGTGATAGGTATCTAGCTAGGAGAAGAATTATAAAACAAGCTGCAAAGCTCTTATTTTTATTTTGTTTTTCTTCACTGAAGAGATGTTCCTAGAAAAAGGATTAGCAAGAGCTTTCCACCACTGAGACTGGAAAGCATTTAAGCCTTGTATTTGCCATTTGTTCAAATTAAGAACACTAATATATCTAAACTTAGGTAAAGGTGATTTCTTCTGCTACTTTGGTCTTCATTTTATCAAGTATATTGTCAGCTTTTTCACAGTGCAGAAGTGACATCCTTTAGTCATGTCCCCTGTTCAAGAAATATGAAGAAAAGCAGCCTTGTGTATCTGCTTAGCTAGCAAGGTGATGCAGGCAGTAAAAGAAAATGAGGAGCACCTCACGGATGAAGGACACACACTCATAAGTAACACTTATGATGCAGACAAGGTAGGAAGAAGTTTAAATGGAATGTTGTGCTTTCCAAAACATTTAGAAGGTAACGATACATAGAGCTCAATAGTTTTCTTAAAGAGACACCAGCGAACATCTTAACTACCAATTAACTTCATGAACATTTTATATGTGCATGCCCCTCTCTTACTGTTGCATTTAGGCAACAGGGCTTGAAAACAAAGTATGATGAAGTACACTACTTCCTGGACACTTTTCGACAGAAAAGATGGCTTTAAAGAAAATACCAAATGTTCTCCCAAAATTCCAGGACAACACTTTTAGAGATAAAAATCTGCTCCATAAATATGGCTTTTTGCCAACAGGAGAGTAATGAGCACTGCATGGTAAAAAGACCACCTGTTTTACACAATTCATCCAGAGCCAGAGCCCATGTCATGAATTATGTGAATATCAGAAATCAGTTACAGATACTGAGGTCTTTCTTTTCCATATGGGGTGATGATCTTGAGGAAGGTGGCCAAGAGGAAAAGTGACTGTCAGGTACTGCACCCCTTCCCACCAGGGGGTACACTGATTGACTTCCTAAATTCATTGAATCACAGAATCATTAATATGGAAAGATCAAGATCATTGAGTCACACCTTTGATCAAACATCAGCATGTCAACTAAATCACTTCACTAAGTGCCGTGTCCAGTTTTTTTTTGAACACTTCAGGGATGGTGATTCCACCACTTCCCTGGGCAATTTGTTTCAATGCCTGACCACCCTTTTAGTGAAGAAATTCTTCCTGATGTCCATCCCAAACCTCCCTTGGTATAGCTTGAGGCCATTTCCTTTTGCTCTGTCACTAGTTGCCTGGGAGAAGAGGCCAACCCCCACCTTGCTACAACCATGTGGAGCAGCATGGCAAACACTGGAAGAAGCAAATGGTGCTGAGGTTCTGTGTGCTGTTAATTTATTTAGAAGACACCAATACAGAAGTCTTTATCTTCAGTTGTTTGTCATGAGTGTGTGTCTCCACTGTTCATACTCTTACGTGCCTTTGGGCTAGATCTGTTTTGCATCGCTAACATTCTCATTTTACCTTTTCCTACAAAGGCATTCAGAATGAAAACAATAGAGATTGTCTACAGTTAAAATACCACTTTCTTTATTGCAGTGGTGGTGGGAAATCCAAGCAAAGGAAGACAAAAAACTCCCCACCCAAACCTAAAAATTTGGAATATTCAGTTTTTGGTGTGCAGAGGTATTATCCAGCATTAAACTGTTTATTATGAGCCATTATTTTCCTATGTCATGAGTATCTGCCATGATAGCTTTACTGCATTTAATTGCTTTCACTTTAAATCCCATATCTGTTATTATCAAAAGTCCTTGATGGAGGCCCTGAGAGGCTACTTCCTGTAACACAATCCCAAAGTTGGAAGACACAATCGAGAACACCAAACAATTCATGTGTTGACTGGCTACACCAGTATTATCCAGTACTCAATGAGATAGGCAGCAGCTTTCATCGCTGGCTATCTGTCGTCTTCTATGACAATGGTTCTTCTTGGATAGGTGTCAACATCGACAAATATGTAGCGGAACTCATATCGTCCTGTTTCAGCATTCTGTAAGGAAAACAAATTCAGGCTGTTTTTTTCTCTTTGGTAGTTTAAGTTCAAGATTAAGCTTGTCAGCTATATCAAGCAATTGTACATACCTCTTTGACTTCCACATGGACTGTTCCCTGTTTCCCTGATTCAGTGCCCTCAATATAGAACTTCAAACGCATATGTTTCAGTCCGTCCTTTACGTATTCAATGTGACTAAAAACAGCAAAACAAAACAAAACCTCAACCACCCAGCAAGGACACATATTATATGCCAGTTAAGACTTCAAATTTAAACTTATTTAAAGGAGTTCCTTCCTCATTTTGTAAGAAAGTGTATTCCAATGCAGTCCTTATGCTACCATGGGTTCCTTCCCTACTGCTCCTCCCAAACTTTACTGTGAGTGCCTAAGGACTAGCAGAGTCAGAAGAGCTAATTAGCTATTGAAGATTAAGAGATGAAATGCTTAAATGTTGCCACCCCCATCGTCCCCTCAAAACTCAAAAGCAATCGAATACCTGAAGACTGTAATTTTCTTGTATTTATTTTAAAGAACTCCGGGACCTTTGAAGCTTGACATCTAGAAAGGGACGCCCACAAAACCAAGACTACCAGGGTGTTTTCTAGGCACTTAAATGAAGTTACCAAGATAAAATACACAAAGTATGTTTTGCCAACTTAATTACTAGGTTGGTTAAATCACATCAAAACAAACAGTCTACTATGTGCTTTGGCACTGATATGAGATCTCCAACCTAAATGCTGTATTTAGATGGGAATTGGTTTATGTGCAAGTATCAAAAAAATAGAAAGGTCTCATAATTTTCAAAGTGACCACTTTTGAAACTAATTGTCAAATGAGAATTCTGATGCCAGTTTATGTTTCCCACTGAAATTACTAATTGCTGCATACTACCAAGCTCTTACTTCCATCGGGCATGCTCAGGTACACACTGAACTAAACTTCCAATACAGTTTATGGTGACATGATGGGTTAAAGAGAACAAAGGTGAACAAAGACTCTTGCAGTGGTAAATTCCCATTTAAGCTGTTCATACACACCCCCCCCCCTGTATATTTTGAGACATTTGAGGTCATCTTTACACTGCAGATGCAAACTCCACAATCTTAGTTCTCAGCTCAAAAATTTATTTAAAGTACTAGACATTCAAAATTATGGAAATGAAATACTAGAAAAGCTGATGCATTATACATTTACTTATCTACATAGTTTGTTTTACAGAGAGGCGCTTAAATGTCTGTGCATATCCATTTCATTTAGCAGCTCCACTTTAAATACTTTTCCACAGAGTCTGGCGAAGAGATTAAACTTTGACCAGTAAAGGTCACTTTCCTCCAGAAAAAAAAAAAAAATCTCAATTTCATGGTTCAAGTTGTGTATCTGGGCTTGTGAGTCTCTTCCTATATGAAACCTCTTTGAATATATTCCAGTCAAAGAACCCAATAAAGGCAAAACATGGAGGATTTAAGTTTTGTAAGAAAGAGTTCTGTTTTTTCTCTCAAAAGGAGATTAATAAACAGGCACTCATGAAAGGTTTAGGTGAGAGATGTTCTGTTGAACACACGAGATGTGGCCTCAAGTACAAAAAAGCAATATAAGAAATGGGCAGCCAGTTCTGATTATCAGGTCAGAATAATTTCAGACTGTAAACTTTAGTCAGATTCCTGCTCCACACATGCAGGTCTAGGCCTCCGTACTACTCTCTTCAGACGTATTTTTGAGAGAGACCAGCTCTGTGTTTACCATGATGAACATTGCTTGTTTTGAGGCACTCAGAATTGCCATTTTGTATGTACATGCACTGTACTTAGTGGCAAATGCTACATAAGAGGTACTGCAAAAAACTTGTATGTTCACTCAAGAGGGTAGATCACATACAGTTCATCAGTGTAGATCTAACGTGTGACCCAAAATGTCTTTGCTGTGCAAAAACTACTCTCTGTATGGGGCAAATACCAAAGGGTACCTGACATGCTGTCGTCTTCCTCTTCTTGTTGCCTCCCCATAACCTTTAATAGAGTCACCAAAAGCACCAATTATCTACAAAAGAAGAGGCTAGTGTTGTCAGAAGGTATCAGATACAGATACTCCATTATCAGCTCACGTCTATGCTGTGAATGTATTTTCTTTTAATAAAATGCCCCTTGTGAGTCTAGCATGTCAAAGACAGAAAAGTTTATGAAAGAAAAGAGCATTAAGAAAAATTCCTCTTTATTCCAGTCCTGTTCTTTACAGTCAAATATTAAACATTTAAAATAAATCCTACTAATATCTTCCATTTCTCAGAATATTCTGAGTTGAAAGGGACCCAAAAGGATCATTGAGACCAGCTCTTAAGTGAATGGCCCATATGGGTATTGAACCCATGACCTTGAGTGTTATCAGCACCATGCTCTAACCAACTGAGCTAAACTTGTACTGTTCTTGGAGATGAAGATATGTGAACTGACATTTTCTGTAGAAAGGAAAAAACCAATGAAATATTTGCTCATGTCTCCTCCAAGAAAATGTTTAACAGTTTAAAATGCAAATGCATTCCCCTTCACATTATCTCAAAAACAGTACTGTTGAAGAAATGCAGCACTTTTTTCAGATCTACAAAGCCAGAGCAGATAAACCTAGTTTTAAAGCTACTCTATAGTTGGTTAAAAAGGGAGCGTTTTACTGTGCAAATACTGGAGAGAAGTTTTAATCCTACAAACTTTCTCCAAAGCAGCAATCAATTTTTTTCTCACTTCATTTCTAGGTTATTGACAGTGGCATCTTTGGCAACCTTGTTTGAAAGCTATTCCATGCATTTCTTATTTTGCCCAAAGTAGTCGTTTTTAGAATCTAGTTTTAGATTGACTTCTGTTTACACCTAGCTATGATGACTGTGATCCCATGACTGTTCTGCATCTCTTTTCCTGTTAGCCACAGGAAAGCTGCGTTGCAAATGACGAGTTTAAATTCCTGGATATCTATGCAGTGCTTCACAGAATGATAGAACTGTAGTGAGTGGCACAACAGAATAACTGTGCTGAAAAAAAGCAACAGGCTAGATCTACAGAACTTAAGTGGGACTACTTGCCTTTCTGACCTGCAGAACTCCTTAAGTACTACATTTAGCAGGCACTCAGGTATGCCCATAAGACCTTCTGTATGCTGACACAAAAACATGATCTGAAGAGCAGACTGTTATTTTTATCAGTTTTTGTGCTGTGCCACACGCACTTGGTTTCCAGCAAGCTAATTCACAGAGGCTCAATGCTTGCACTGACTTGTCCTAATACAGGCTCCAATCTGGAGCTGACCCACCTCTAGCCAGCTAAAAGCACTGGCAGATCTGCTAAGCAACACTTGGGTCTTCCTGTACCTTGGCTTGTGAGATTCCTTGTGAAAACTTTTCACTTGACGAGAGACAGCAACTACTGAGAAACAAACTTATGACTAAAATCCAAAAACCTACCTCAGGGTGAGATCTGCATTTCTCCAAGGCATCTCCATAGATCTTATTTGGACTAGAAGAAGAAAATAGCTCTTTAAAGATCACATAGAACAAACCACCTGTAACAGAAACAACAGCAAATGTAGTGAAAACTTATCAAACCAGATGGAATTAATAAAAACTTTCTTCTTTTAATAAAATGTAATTTAAAAAATAACCTGTGACACCAATTCCAACAAGTACCACAATAAAATAGGTAAAGTCTCTTCCAGCTTCTTTCACTGAAATAAGACAGAAAACAACACAGAAGTTACAATCTTGGACAATAAGACTTGCATGGCTTTCTTATAAAAATGTTCTTTTATTAGTCTGCAGTTCAAATAACATTTTAGCAGAAGAAAAAATGTCAGTGATAGTTTCGATAATGCCTCATCACTATAAGAAAGAGACCATGGAGCATCTCTTGTATTATACAGGGCATATTTATATCTCTGTGTTAGGCCTCATTATTTTCTGCCTTCCTACTAGATGACTTCAAGATCCAAAAGAGCACTTACTGCTACTTTTTGGGTACTCAGGAGCTATATTTTTTTAAGACCTAGAGGTATTTAGCACTTCAGTATTCAAGCTACCACCTAAACTCACAATCATTGAAATGCTTATACACAGGAAGGGAGAAGTAAAAATAAAAGAGCTTAGAAACTGCACACACTAATAACCAAATAACCAATCAAGAGAAGAAAAAGGAGGAATATTAGACCAAAATATGTTTTATTTATTAAGATTGTTAACTGCTGCTTATCTGATTAGCTTTTAATCTATCAATTTTGATCTAAAGTACTAGTAAAAGTGTCAATATACACTCCAAAAAAAAAAAAAAAAGAGATTTTCTGTTTCAAAATGTTTTTTGAGTACTTTGAAAGAGACTACTAGTCTTTTAAAGCGCTAAGGTGTACATTTCAGTGAAGTACAACTTACTGAAGAAACTTTAATAACCATTTCTCCTGCAGTGTTATATCAGCTGAAGGTGTTTTTCACAAACCATTTCCTTGCACTTAGAATTTCTGAGGCTAATTATGTAGTAACCTTTTCACTGAAGCCAATGCAAAGTGGCAGCAATCCAATAAAGAAACTTGTATCACCTCTGGCTTCCACAGTTTTGCTGGAAGTAAACTTGTTTCAGCAGCCGTGAGACAGGCTACATGTGACAGATTTCCCTTATGAAAAGGAAAAATGAGAGGCTACTACACCCGGTCCCTGATGTGACCTAAACACTAAATCAACAGGCTGCTTGGAAGAAGCCACATAATTTGTTCTGCCTGCACATTACTACACTGAAATGTATCAGCTGCTGCAAACAATACGATGTGAAAAGAAACCGGCTTGGTAATTTTCAGAGATTTAGTGTGCTGTGTTTTGTTTCTTTCTAAGTCCTTGTGTTTTGGGACCACAGAACCTGAGCTGCAGTACGAACTGTGCCCGCGACAGCCCCCCGGAGCAGCGCACAGCCCCTCTCGCTGTGACACCGCCCGCCTTACCTTTCCGCGCCGCCGAGAGCAGCGTTTCCCCGCCCCGCGCCCCCTGCACGGACACCTCCTTGCCGCCGTGGCCGGGTTTCTCGGCCCTCAGCCCGCCCGCCCGCGTCCCGAGGCCGTGCCGGGCGGCGCGGGGCAGCGCCCTCCCTGCGCCCGCCACCGCAGCCGCGGCCCCCCCTGGCCCACGGGGCGGGCGAGCGCCGGGGGGCTGCGGGGGGACCCGCGGGCGGAGGGCGGTGCGGCGCGGGAGCGCTTCGGGCCGGCAGGTAAGGGAGGACCGGGAGCGGCGGAGCCCCTTCGCCTCCCGGCCCGGCCCCGCCGCTCGGGAGCACCGAGCCCTCCCCGCGGCAGCTTCGCGGCAAGCGGCGGGGCCGGACCCTCCGCGGTGGCGGTGGCCGTGCCGCCCGCGCCGGGCCCGCCGGGGACACGGTCCCGGGCTCCGCGCGGGGAATGGGGTCGGAAAGTTTGCGGGATGTTGTGCTTCGCTTCCCAGCGTTCACCCGGCTTCCGAAACCCCCGGGACGCCCGCCTCGTACACCAGCAAATAGATCAGCACTCGCTCCGCGGAGCTCTGCGAAACATTTCCGAAAAGTCATTTGGGTCCTGGGAGCCGACTTTTGGGGTTTAACTGAGTTTTGCGCGCTTTGAGTGCACTCGAGTTTTGGCGTTTCCTCAGCATAATCCCCTTTCTCATCTCAGTAAACGTATTTATTTTTCTTACGATATTATTCCCACTTCCGCTCGAAGTTTGGAGTAGGAGTTGGGGAAGCGTTAGGGTTTTAGTTGTCTTTCATCGGCCTTCTATGAAAGAATTTGGAACTTCTTAAAGTGAGCAGAGAAAAAGAAAGCTGAGATGGAAATTATCTTGCTGAGAAAGCAGAGGGGGATTTTTCACATCTTCACTTTATATGATTGCATCTTTTGACGTTCGCTATCTTTTTTGGTTTGTTTTTAGTAGGTGGAACAGGTCAAATCTACCTCCAAGTATGTTTTTTAAAAGTAGCCGTTTTCTTGTGATTTTAGTCTTTTGATCTGATTTTGCACATCGTTTTCAAATGAAGGACAGTGGGAGTGTGAGAAAGGAATGTTAACTGAGCAGCTTTCCTGCCTGTTGCTAAAGGATGTCCTTGAAGTAAGTTGGATCTTGCCTGAAATGATGGCATGGAAGTGAAGCTTTTGTTTAGTTTACGTGGCTATCGTAAGTTAAAGAAGTGAACAACGAAGTTTATTCTGTTTTAAAAATACCGACCGGTTTCCTAGGAAAAGCAATGTGCTTTACTGAAAAATCTCTAGGAGCCTCCCCCTTCCCTTCTCTAGTGCTGGTTAGGGAATGCCCGGGTTACATGGTTAGACGATAAGTTTTGAGTAAGTTGCCCAGAGGGTGGGTTTTGTACTGGTGCTTCAGGGTTCAGAACGGTGTAATAATATTAGCATAGAGCTGCCCCCCGCCTTTCCGGGGTCCCCAGCCCTGGCAGCAGCTTCACACTGGAGCAAGACAGGGTGGGTGAGCTGCGGCGAGGACGAGTTCGCGTTATATGCCTTGAAATTGCAAAACAAAACCTCGAAATTCCAAGCGCTCCTTTCTTCTCCTTTCATAGTGTGAATGTAGGTTTGCTAATCCATCCCCAGCTTGCGCAGGGTGCAGGCGAGTGAAGCATCGCTAACCCTTCAGACACTTGCACTGAGGTACTGCTGGGCAGTGTTTGGAGCGAATGAATAGAGTGGCTCCGTGAAAATTTCTTGCATCTGATTTGAATTCTGGTTTGTTAAAACTTTCTGGTATGGTTTCATATCTAAAGAGCAATGGGAAAAAAAGTTTCTCAGTCTGTAACAGCATGTTTTGGTTTGAGTTTGTCTTTTTTATCGCTTTTTTTTTTTTTTTTTAAAGTTCAAAGCTCACCCACTTCACTCCAACCAGGAAGAATTTCCACTTAAAATGTATTTCTGGCACAATCAATGGATAAGTAAGTTTACCCTGGTAAAATCCTGTGCATGTGCACGTTTGATAAAGTTTGTATTGGAGTAACCAGAGCAGCTCTCAGATTAATAGCAGAAATTACTTGCAGCGTAAATTATATTCAACAAGTAACTAATTACTGGTAGGAAGTGGGTAGGAGATCATGGGATTATTTCCTTCTGTTAATAACTCCAGCCACTATCATGACATTTTAGAATTTTTTTTTTTAGGTTGGTTGGAATTACATTCCGAATTGTTAAAAAATATTCTTGGAGTGTAGTTTTCCAAGGCAAAAGTTATATTGGAGAAATAAATCATCTAGACTTTGAAAAAGAGAAAATGTTTACTGCTCTTCCATGTAAAGGCTCATCAGAACCGGTGCCTTTTCGTGCCAGTAATGGATTTTGGTGAATTCCTGCTGCAGCATTATGCCCATCCACAGCATTGTTATTGGGCCCATGAAATGAAAGAAATTATGATTGCTCTGCTCAGTAAGATTCGAAGGACAGGATGCTCAAGAGACAGAATTGCTTAGTTAGGCTGCTTTTAGTTGGTTACATAATTAGGCCCTTTTGTGCGGTAACTTCAGTGTGTTGCTTCAGAACACAGACACTTGCATTTTTTCCAAAGGTGAGCCCAGGGTGTAGAGGGCCTTGTGAAATATCACTTATGCAGATGCAATTTAGAAATAATTACTGAAACCCATATGGTGCAAGTTGTCTAAACGTGGTGTTAGTTCAGATCGGTTTTGTGTGTGTTTCCCCTACATAACCCCAATCTTTGTCTTGCTGCAAAATATTTATGTTTTAGTTTGTACCTTATTTATCTTTTTGATGCTAAGTAGCATCTGGCTCCCTGAGGACAAGCCCTCCTGTATATTTAACTGTACCAGTGCTTATTGCGTAACTGGCTTTTAACCATACTCATGCTTTAATCGTGGAAACATGAATCTTTACTGAAGTGATCTGAGGTGCCTCAGAAAGCACAAGTATGTTTCTTGCAACTCTTTGTGAAAAACAAAAGGAGCAGCTCCTGCCAAACTCCCGTTGAAGAGGCTTTGCTGTGTGTATTTTCCGTGCTTGAAGGTGCATCGCACCTTATGTGCTTCGCAGACTTGAAAAACTGAAAGTTGAAACGCGCGAGCGAAATTGTTGCTTCACGTCCCCATGGCTGGCGCTAGGGAAAAAAATGAAGTGTTCAGCTGTTTTAACCTTTGCTAGCCTCCTTCCATCCAAAGGTGACAGGGTTCAGATCACAATATGTACTTCAATATCTTGCCAGTGACCCCCGAATTGAGTCTTACTGGTTGCTTAGCAGGAAGTTAGTAGTTTATTTTAGCTTCACCTTATCAGCTTTGCTTCTTTTGCTAACCCTATTCCCCTGTCACCCCTCAGATGCCAGACCCCCGAAGAGGAGATTGACAGGTAGTTCCCATAGCTCCGTTTTACCCTCCAAACAACAGGGATTTAGTTTCTTGTCCCTTTGCCAATGTTTATGTAGTCAAAGTTTAGATATAGCCTTAAGGAGCCTTTCTTTTACGTGTCACTGGAACAGTGGAACTGCACTGAACTTTTTGAAGAAACTATTGC